>JANBQA010000185.1:0-22511 GCA_027576955.1 Dimargaris xerosporica
AGTGTGTGATGCCTAGCAGCCTTTCTTTCTGGCATCCCTTTGCATGCTTCAAGGTAAGAAGACTAGTACTGGGAATATGGAAAGTCTTGGGCTTTAGAAGAGGGAATGAGAGTGCTTTAGCAGCAACACTGCCTGGCAACAACTGCGAATCAATGCACCCATTCTGGCATTCATGACATAGGGCGCTTGTTCTGTGCCACTGTTTTAAGTCATGACGGCTGCTGCGGTACCTGCTGTACTTTTGCTTCGTAAAAGACCAACCACGAATTCATGCAGAGACACAGGCATCGAGTGGGAAACATGTGTGCATGGTGGCTTATCACGAAGCATGGGCCTGGGCGCTGTTGTATTGCCGCCATTCATGCACTGGGAGGCCACTGCAGGTCCACCTTCACCACATCCAGTGCCAAGGTCGCCAAAAGCGCAATCACTGCTCTGCCTCACAAGCCTGCGCGAATGGCCAAGCAGTTGGCCACATGAATGCACCCGGCATGCTCTCCACCTGCTGCCAGCACCAAGCTGGCAGCTCCCGCCACCAAAACCCAAGATGCCCCCATGCACCTAGCTGCCAGTATCGCTCAGCTAGAAGACCAGGTGGCCTGGCTTGAACGGCCAAACGCTGACTTGCGTGCAACTACACCAAAAGCCGTCCACGAGGCCCAAATGGTATACGTGTCCGCTCTGGTCCAGCTTGACCAGGCCTATGCGGCTCTTCTCGAGACCCAGCAGGCCTGCCGCTCTAACCACGACCAGGCCATGGCACGCCTGGCTCTGCGGATCGAAACCACTAATACGCCGACTGCTGACCGCCGCATCGAACATGAACCAATGGGAGCTTACTATACTGGCAGGTGCGCCAAGCTTGCGGAAGAATGCGACCGCCTCAAGTGCGAGAACAAAGCACTTGAGGAGCAAACCCTATTGCTATCTAGCGATGTCACCATCCAGGACCGCCGCCTGGACGTTCTCAAGCGCGCCATGCGATGCCGCCAGGCCAGGATCAGCGGCCAAGCAAGCGAGTGACTCGGGCTTGAGTATCTGTGATGTCTATTCTACTGTTCTATCATTAACTCCATGGCACGTTTCTAACTATTTAGCATTGCTTTCTACCATCCTGTCAATACGTGTTCTCTGTTTAGTATTTGCGGCTATTCTTACCACCCAGGCCTCTGTTGTACCTGTGCACTGACATAAACAAACCCGCTCATGCTGTACTCGATTCAGCGGCCCTGGCACGTCGCACGTGATAAGGTGATGACCGAGTAGTGCGGTTACCCACCGACGATGGCAATTACACGCAGCTCCACAATCCTAAGAAATGCACTGCACCGACCAATCTTGCCTCGACCGGGACAGGCAACGGGAATGAGAGAAAGAAGCGGAGAATGAGCAGTGACCGCCATCCAACCGCTTACAGCCACCCTATCGGTTAAAGGCGTTAGTGCAAGGGTGGAGGGGAAAACGAGAAAAATTTATGCACGAGTGTCAATCCACCGGACGATGTCAACTCCGCTCTGCCCCAGGCTCTTTTACCTTGTAGCCGTCACCCGTGTGAGGCGGCGTCTCCGCTCGCCGCCAGGATGGTTGCGGTGCTGGCGGCACCCATGTAAATGATGGCGTGCTAATGCTATGTCATCACCTACTGGCGCAATGTACAAGGCAACACATACATGTGCTAATGGCGAGCTGTTGGGAGCTGTACGGAAAGCCAGTGGTGCCCGGCTTTGTCTGATATTGAGTAGTGATGCAGAAGTGGGTTGGAGGGGTGAGGGTCGTGATTAAGAGTAAATAGATGTACGGTGTAAAGCATTGAGCTGCGCGTAAATGTTTCTCACTAAGCAATGCTATTCATCCAATTCATTTGAGGTGAGTAACTGGACCTTCATGGCATGCTCGTTATTTTCGTTTACTGCTCTAATCAACTATAGCTAATCGTATTTTATATCACCTCGCCAGCCATTCATTCATGTTTTCGCGCTATAACGTTTGGATGTTTTCGCTCATGTTGTACATTCGTAGCCAAAATTATATATTGGCGGTAGTTACTGGCCTATGCATTCACCCCTCATGAACAATAGTCTGCTGGTGCGCTTGATGGCAATTCTCATGATCCCAAAGTATATGCAGCAATCGATCCGGCTATCAGATATCCACGAATTAGTTCCACGCCTAGGTATTGAGGAAATATCGAAGGACAGTGAAGTGGGAAGAATTCCGATACTCAGGAGACAAAGGCAGGCAAGCATCCACAAGGCTGTTTGCAGCTGGCACAGACGCCGTACAAAAACAAAAGCACTGCGTCCACTGCTGTAGAAATAACGCCATACAAAAGTCATTTTCAATAAGGCGTATCAAGGCTGTGGCTACCTCGATGCTTCAAAACCAGCGTGGCCTGGGTAGAAACACTCATACCTTCCTTTGGAAAACTTCTGTGGGGCGACATAACAGCTAGGCTAGGTCCAGCTCTTCTCGTTGCTCTCTTCTTCTTTTCGTGCCACCTTAACCAGGCCGTGACTTGGTGAGATTTCTCTGGTACTCTATCCCCCACTCCACCGCGCCTTATTGGCTTGGGCCCTTTCTTTTATTCTATTTGCTGGGTTTCTTCGTATCTGGGGGTTATTGATGCTCTGACCCTGAGGTCAACCGAAACCAACGCGTCTGCTCCTACGGCAAATAATAATAATAAAAGGCAACCTACCTTTATAATGTTAAAGAGCAGCCATGGGCCGCGTGTCATAACTTATTAGTGTTTGGCGTGTGTTATTACTTAGGGTTTACGCTGGATGCTTTCGTTTGTTCATTGCTGGACTTGCCACAATGGAGCGTGATCCTGCCGCCGCAGGTAAGGTGCAGGGACCAAGCCAGCTGCATTGCGTGGTAACAATTAGGCAAAACTGTCAAATAGAAGTCACTGCGCATGGCCTTTGGCCCAGAATGCAACCTACCGGATTGCCATTGGGCTGAGTCATTGACAACAAACAACTAATGCCAGGTCAGGAGAGACAGCACCACATTAGGCGGATCGTTGGCGGTGCTTTTCTGTAACACATGTAATGGTAAATCCTACAATTTTTCTCTAGGCACCAAACGCAAAACGACCGACGACAATGTGCACATGACGTACTGGGTAGGTTCGGCTGAGGGTTGTTTGGGCGCTTGTTGCGAGAAGCCAGGCTGCTGTTTGTTTTTCTTTTTGAACTTAGAAAGAAATGCTCAAATTTGCTTACATTTGTCTCAAACCCGTCTCCTGTGGTCAAGCACGCCATGGCGCAGGAAAATGTAGGATGAATTCGTCTTGAAAAAAAACAAGGCTACGGTTATATATGCAGCTGGGAGCTAGTGGTTAAGCGGCACGCATGGCCTATCTTGGTACTATGACGGTCATGGCTGCCTGGCTCTTTAGACGTCGAACAAGCGACCAACACCGTGTGGACAGACAGCTGCCTCGTCACCATCATCAGCGCCAACGCTAACACAGACCGCCCCAGAAACAACAGCCATGGACTGCGAGGCCAAAGACGAAGGCACAAAGGAACCTTCGTCGTGGATATCAGGAGTCCTTTCTCTCTTGACACGCCTTCGCCGCTCTTAACCCGATCCCGCCTGGCCACCCATGCAGCAATCAGCAATAAGCGTATGGGGCCATGCTAGGCTGCGTCTCGGCTTATTTTTTATTGTGTGGGTCCTTAATAAGTTTACTTTTCTCCCCCGTCCCTAAGAATGGATGCACCGTAAAAATAAAACAAGACGATTAGATAGAAAGCATGCTAAACATGCTGTGGGAGGACCAAGTCGAAATTGCTCGGGGTCAACTTTTGCTTATCGGGAATCAAAAGGCAACTCCAAGGCGTTGGCGTTCTTAAGCTACAGCAAACATCATAGGTTTGCAGCTGATACCTGTGGTTTTATTGTCGCTAAATCCACAACAATCCAATAAGTCACCTCAACAGGGTTAAAAAACTAACAATGCACCAATGCCTCCAAACCACACTCCCGCCTTAGGGCGCACAACGGCCCATAAATCGTGGAAATAGGGTGCAGTCCCGCACCGTTCGACGATCGGCGATCCAGGCCAAGAACCGCTCCATACCCAGCCCAAACCCGCCATGCTCTGTGGTCCCGTACTTGCGCTGGTCGGTGAACCAGTAGTAGGGTGCCGGGTCAATGCCCTCGCGACGGTACCCGGCCAACAGCTCGTCCATATCCGAGATACGCATCGAGCCACCCACAATCTCACCCACTCCGGGCATCAGCACATCGACTGATTCAGTGATGGTTGGGTCCTCAGGGCACTTCTTCATGTAAAAACCCTTGAGCTTGGTCGGGAATCGGCACAAAAGAATGGGACGACCAATGGTGTCGGTCATGTGGCGTTCGGGCGCTTCGGGAATGTCGTCGCCAAACTGGAAATCGGTACCATCTTCTTTTTTCACGCCTCGCTCGTTCAACCACGCAATGGCATCCTTGTAGTCCATGCGCATAAAGGGACGCTGAGGAATCTGGAAGTTGGGGTTCAACTGGTCGAGCAGCGCCTTGGTGCGAGGGTTGGCCACCACACGGTCAATGACCCCACAGATCATCTCCTCAATGGTGGTCAGCAGGTCATCAAAGGTGATAAAAGCCATTTCAATTTCAAAATGCGTGTATTCGGACAGATGGCGGCGTGTGTGGGATTTCTCGGCACGGTAAGATTCCGCCACACAGTACACGTCCCCCAGAGCGGGGAGACACGCCTCCAAATACAGCTGCGACGATTGAGTGAGGTACGCTGGCTCACCGTAGTAGTTGAGGGAGAACAGCGTGCTACCGCCTTCGACCTGCGTTTGAACCATGCAAGGTGGCGTCACCTCGGTGAACCCACGGTTGTCAAAGTGATCGCGGAATGCACGGATGACAGCTGCGCGGAGCTTGAGCACCGCCGAGGCCGTTTCCCCGCGAATCACGAGGTGGCGGTTGTTGAGCAGCACAAACGGGTCACTTTCCTCGTTCAGCTGGGAGGCGTAGGCTTCGTCGCCGCCGGGAGCGCGGTGGATTAGCTCCCAGTAATCGACCACCATCTCGTGGTTGTCGGGCGCCGTCTTGCCCTCGGGCAACTCTTTGATTACCCCGTAAACGGTGACGGTGGACTCGAGCGTTAGCATAAGTGCATCGTAGGTGTGACATAGGGTGTTGGTTAAGACGCATTGCAGGTAGCCCGAGCCGTCACGCAGCACCAAGAACTTCATGTCCTTGCCCTGCGTGCGAAGACGGTGCACCCATCCCGACACCTTGACTCGCTGGTCCCGCGAAGCCACGGCGTCGTGGAGTTTGATCTGCCTGGCCTCGGGCAACGAAAGATCGGGCTTCAGCACGATGGACTTGGCCTCGTCCAACCGGCGCTGTTCTTCCTCGGCGCGTTTTTTGGCCTGGTCCGCCTCTTTTTGCTGCTGCTCGGCCTGCTTCTTGCGCTTTCGCAGGGCTTCGTCGTGGCGCTTCTTGGCCTTTTTGAACGCGGCACCAGAGATTGGAGCATACTGGGCACTAGCCTGGTCCGCTGGATCGGCCAAAGTCAGCATGAGCAGTTGGCTGGCCACCAAGTCCGAGCACACCTCAAAGGCACGAGCGGCGGTCTGGAAAGGCTTGTCCTGGGTTCCGGTGCCCTGCTCGTCGGACCCAGCCGTGGGGTCCACGTAAAAGCGCTGGTCTGTGAATCATGGATACAAGGGTGTTGCATGCACTCCAAGGTTAGCAGGACGCTGCTTAGAAATGAAAAAAAAAACTCGAAATGGGCGATATCTATCCGAGAGCTACAGTCTAAACATAGCGCCAGCGGTGCTAGCACGGCCTAAACTGCAGATTAACCAGCGGCGTCAGCCAATATCTCAGCCTGGGCAAGCAGCATTTTCTGATAATCAGTCGAGAAATTAAAAAAAGTCTTCGGGCGATTGCCAGACGAACGGGTTTGCAGTGTATTCCTGCTTGAAACCTTGGCCAGCACTTACCTGTGGTCGACATTAGCTGCAACTCAAGAGTAAAAGTCAGGGAAGTAAAAAAAGAATAAGGAAAAATTACAGCTTGACCCCGAATCCAATAAAGTAGCAAAATCGTCTTTTTGCACCATTCAAGGGGCAGATGGAGCTGTCAACGTTAGTGCTTTGCACCTCGAGACTGGGTGGCTGATAAAGTGGTAACTGTGCTGTGGTTATTTGCGGGGTGCCATGTCGCTCACTCTTTCGCTTACTCGTTTTTTTACGGATTTAGGTGTGTGGGTGTGTCATTAAGCGGTCACCCAATCAGCGCCTGGAACGGGTGCGAAGAGTGGGAAGTATAGTTAGGCACTGCTGTAATTTAGTCGTCCCACAAACCGCCGGTCGCTCTAGTGGGCCTGAGCTCCAAACATTGGCCACCACCAAGCCCGCAGCACTAGACTTGGCCTGCCTTTGGTCACACCGCAGAAAGAGACTGCATTCATCGCGTTGTTGTATTATAGTTCATGCTCCTCTTTATAGCTAAACACACGCACGGCAAATATTGGCTAAAGAACAAACAAAGCAGGGATTGTACACCTGATCTCGTGATTTATAATGGTGGGTGGCGGTTTACTCTTACCCGCTAACCATTTGCTAATCCCACCCAATTCTACCCTTTAGATTCGACAACTACAAAACCCCAGCCTCGGGATACCTTACATGCCGCGCTCACGGTCGCGTTCCCCGCGTGAGCGGGCCTCATCCCGGACCCGTCGCTCGCGCCATGGCCGATCGTATAGTCGTTCAAGCCGCGATGGGAGCCGAAAGCGCTCTCATAGGTCCCATCGGCGCCACCGCAGCCGCTCACGCACAAAGAAGAGTAAACACACACATCGCCGACGTGATAGTCCTTCGGATAGCGACTCGCTTACGTCACAATCCGATACCGATGCCAACCAGACTGCCAAGCCTGCCGTGAGCAAGCCTCCTCAGTCCAACTACACCAGCATCGATAACCCATTTCATGACGCCAATCTCGAAAAGAAATTTGTCTGGAAGAAGAAGCGGGACCAAGACCGCCAGCGTGGGCTCAGCAGCAAAGAACGTGCGCGGATAGAACAGGAGCGGCGACGGGAAGCGGAGGAAGAGTTGCAGACCTTGCATCAGCGGCGAATCGAGCGCGAGCGCGAAATGAAGCAACGCGAGGAGGACAGAGATCGGATGCAGCGTGAAGCGGAAGCCGCGGCACTGGGCGACTGGGACAGCCGAGAGGAAGAGTTTCACCTCAAGCAGGCACGGATGCGCTCTGAAATTCGTATCAAGGAGAATCGGGCCAAACCCATTGACGTATTGGCCATGAACCTGCGGTTGGCCAACGAGGAGATGCCTGACGATGAGGAGGTCGGGATCGAAGTGGATATTAACGAACCCTTTACCATTTGCGAGGACCTACCGCTGGCCGAACTTCAAGAACTGATTGAAGAGATTCGGTTCTATCTAAGCGTGGAAAAGGCAGATAACAATATCACGTTTTGGGAGTGCCTACTCATCGTGTGCCAGGACAAGCTGCACCATCAGACCCAACGGCAGCCGCAACAGCAACAGCTGGCCTCGTTCTCCGACCCACTGGGCCCGTTGGCTGACCGTGTTCACGCCATGTTTGACGGCAAATCACAGTCGGAACTGGTGACCTTGCGTGATCAGATTGAGCGCAAGCTGGCGAGCCGTGAGCCGCTGGATGTGGAATACTGGGAACAGCTGCTGCAGGTGCTCAAGGTCTACATGGCCAAGGAAACGCTGCGTGAGATGCACCAGCAACTCTTAGAGAAGCGGTTGAGTCAGCTACGCGACAAGCAACTGCGGGAAGCCCTGCGCGACCAAGAAGATTTGGAAGCCGAACTGGATATGGCAACGGATCAACCGCCGGACACCGCTGGCGAACCCGCGGCCGATGCTCAACTCGCTGGCGTTGTTGACCCTCTCTCGGAGCCCACCACTGCTGCACACGCTAGCGTTTCAACAGCCGTGGCCAGTCCCAAACTGTATGCCCAACTTACCGCCCATGACCAAGACGTTCCCGTGTTGACGGTGGCCGAGGACCGTGCCCAGCTCCTGGCCTCGCGGCGCCAGGTGGTGCAGCAACGATTTGTGGCCAAGAAGGACTACATTCCGCGTCACCTATTGGCCGGGACCGATGGCGACCAAGACCTGTCGAACATGCTCTTCAAAGCCGAAGCATCCAAGGGCATGGGCGTCGACGAAGAAATGTACAGCCTCGAGGCCAACTTGGCCAACGTCACCTACCTCTGGCAAGACAAGTACCGTCCGCGCAAACCGCGCTACTTTAACCGGGTCCGCATCGGGTACGTATGGAGTAAGTTTAACCGCGCGCATTACGATGTCGACAACCCTCCTCCCAAGGTTGTGCAAGGGTACAAGTTCAACATCTTTTACCCTGACCTTATCGATAAGTCGCAGGCACCCACGTATGTGGTCGAGCCGGACCCAGAATCGGAAGAAACGGTACTCCTACGGTTCAAGGCTGGTCCGCCCTACGAAGACCTGGCATTCCGTATCATCAAAAAGGAGTGGGAGTACTCCCGACGGTTTGGGTTTCGCAGCGTGTTTGACCGCGGGGTGTTGAAGCTATACTTTTGGTTTAAGCGCTTGCATTACCGCCGTTAATCGGGTCATTGATTGTCTTGACTATGGCTGGTTAGCCCCCGAACACGAAAAGAGTGGCATTTCTTTTCTGGCATTGGGATAGCTTGGTTGAGTGGGAGCCAAGTTGTCCTACGGCAATAAATCGCGAGGATGACCAGTCTTGTCTCTCGGTCTTGCGGTGTCGTGGTACTGCTGGTGTGCTGTGAGGTTGAGTGCAAATGTTCCCGCCCATCTAAATCTATAGGTATTTATAAAGGCCTGACCCTCACATTTAACCAGAAAGTATGATACAAGATCCTGCCCCGCGATACAATATATACCATCGGCAAATGAAAATAGTAGCAATAGAAGTAGCAGAAATGGCACATCAGGCGCAGATAACTGAGAAGCCATTGTATACCCTTTGTAGCCAATAATATATGCTCTTCCCCCTTCCCCCGCCAATACTTAGTTAAAGATATGCCTTCTTGGCATTATGTTACGCTCTGATGCCATGATCATACAGCTCACGGTCCCAGCAGCAAATTGTATTTATGCTAAACATGGCGTGGGCAGGACGCGGAGCATGGTTCAATTTCAATTTTCTTATCCGAGTATACGATAGCCTGGTACTCGCCTTCAACGCCACGATCCCAGGTAGAAAACACAGCGAGATACTGGGCCGCGCCCGTGGCTGAGGTTGGGACGAGGCGAGTACGCGGAATGGCGACGCCCTGAATGGCATTGATGTAGGGCCCTGAGGTGGCTGCTTCTTGGTGGCGTGGGGAATGGGTCATATCACGCACAAACAACGTTGCGTTGAGCGCAGGGGAGGGGTCAATCTGGGGCGCTTGCAGCCGAAGCGCAATTTCCGTGGGTTCGTGCAAGGTCAGTAGGTAGGACGGGTTGCGCATGTAATCATCTGCGTGGTCACTTGGGTTGCCCATGGCATTGACGCCCCGAACCCACGCTCCGCGCAGCATCCGTCGGTACATGCCGGCACCTTCGGGTGGAATGGGTGCCAGGGCAAACGGTCGCCCCAATTCCACCGATAGCTTGAACGCGCCTAGTTGATCAGGCTGGTGCGTCGATGGAATGATCGTGTACTCACCGGGGCTTAGGTCGGCACTGAGTGGACAGAAACAGGTGCTCTCACTGTACGGGCCCGAATCGCTCACCGTGTTTCGGTAGGACAGGTTAGCTACGCGCAATCCACCACGAATGACCACCAGGTTTACCTGCTTGTCGGCGTCGGCTTCCAGTATTACCATGCCAGCTCCTGGCCAGCCCTGATTGCCATTGGTACCTGCAGAAATCGTCAATTTGTACTGCGGGTTGTCCACGTACGATGCCTGCACTGCGCTGCCACCACATGTTTGGCTATCCCATTCGCCGGTGAGCTGCTGTTGGTGTGGCAAGCGCGGGATCGGGGCAAGGGTGAGTGGTGCCATGGAATGAGCTCGCACGGTAAAGTGGAGGTCGCGCACTTTTTCGTACTGGAGCAACACCAAGGAGACGTATGACACCCCGGGTGGCGCATTAAACCGAACCAGTACGTGGGGACTGTTGATAAAATCGGTAGCAACGAGCGGGTTCTCGGGACTGTACACGCGGCTAGTGGCGTTGGGACGGTCGTAGACGTACATGGAGATATAGTCACGGTTCTCTTCCTTGCGTGTGATATGCTTGGTCAACAAAAGCCAGACAGGTGCCGTATCTAAGGTGCGACCAGCGGTGTGGTCGATGCGCAGCGAATACTGCGGATTCGCGCCCAGGTTGTACACCGCACTGGCAGGGCCCTGGTGCTGGGGCCAACAGGCGTGCGTGAGGCAACGATGGGGCAGGAGCTCAGGGTTCCAGTTCAGATGCACTGAACCAAAGTACTGGCATAGAGAGGCGTAATCAATCCAAAAGATGCCGTCATCAACGGTCTGGGCATGCACTGGATCATAGCGCAGCTTTGAACGTAACTCGGGCGTCCAACACTTAGAATCCAAGCAACTGTAGGGACCTTTCCACCGCTTGACACTCCATGGGTTTTTGAGCTGCACCAGGCGAAGCCCACCGTCCATGACAACAGCATCGAGCACTGCATACGCGTGCGATGGCACCAGGCCTAAAGCCTCGGCCAAATCGGCCGACATATCTCCCGTAGCCATGGTCACCAGGGTGTCGCCATAGTGTAGCCCTTGGTACACCCGGTTCCAAAGTGTTGATGGGTTGAACTTGGTGTCTTGAATAAACACTTGCTCGGGCAACCAACCTGTCAAGGTATACAGGTCAATACTGGAGTTGGATCCAGGAAAATCATACCCACCCATCAGCTTCATGTACGCCTTTTCAATGATCATGGGCCAGAGCTCGGCTCGGTTGCGAGTGTAGCTACACAATAGCTTGCCGTCGCGGGCCAATGGGAATCGGTCATCCACCACCACCTTCCGAGCAATACCGTTGCACATTAGGCGCACCACGTATTTGCCGCTGGGATTGTAGATGGGCTGGCCCTGCTGGTTTTGCGGATAAATGCAGCTGGTGATCAGGCGTTTGTTAAATCGATTCTCGTATGCCGCTGCCACGCATAGTGATGCCACGAACGAGCAGTCGGTGACCACGTCCTGGATAATACTGGTACACGACACTTGGCACACCATTTGCGGATGGGACATAAACTCCTGTGGTCGTTTCCAGCCTGCCAGGCGCTCTTGCTGCTTGGTGGAAAGCGCGGGTAGTCCATCCTTATCACTGAGCAGCAAACCAGGCGAATGCAATCAAACATACCCCATTGCTGGTTAGTCCTATCGGATTAGCCGGGGTTGGTTGCCATGGCTAGCTCAAATGCACCTTTGAGACGACAGCGTGCGCGCGACTGATTTCCACTTACATGAACGGCTCGGCAAAGAAATAAGACTCGTCTTCGTCGTCGTTGCACCACGGCAAGAACACCATGTCGTTGACATAGGAGGTGGTGCGCAATACGTCCATCTCGGCTGACGAAAGCCCGGGAGCTGGTGACCGAAGCATGGATGAAAGCTTCCCTTTGGTTGGCTTGGTTGCAGGCGGGATGAATGGTGCTGCTGTGATCACTGCGGACTGTACAGGGCTTGACATTGTGGTGGCACTTCCTTTGGACACACTGCCTATACAGCATAGCAGAGCAATGCATGCTCAACCATGGGTGTATCCCAGGTCCAACGGGCCATATTAGACCCTGCTGCCAAAATCAACGTTATCGTACGAGACACCTTTGCCACCCTGGACCCGATGGCGTTTGATATATAATGTATTTCTCGCTTCCAACACCCTTATAGGCATTCCCAACCACTTGTCACACGGCCTCCACGACTTACTGCTGGCTGATGGCGTGGGCGAACTTAGTGAAGCCTTTAGCGTCGTGGCCTTTTCCACCGTTTGGTCAAACAGCCGTTTGATGGATTTCTTGGCTGACCGGTCTGCCGCTTTCGGGAGAAAAATACGTGCAGCGCATTGACAGCAAGGCATATGGGGAACTATGCCCAAGCTTAGCAATTAATGGTGTAAGGTCATTTTTGCGCACCAACGTACCAAGTGAGCGTTGGCCCATTGGTGTTGACAACAGGCTCGTTTTGCTTTGCTCGAGGTACAATGCACGCAATTCATAACTAGGCTATTCATGGCAACTTACTGGCATAGGCCGACATCTGCAGGCCAGCTGCTTCCCGATAAAGTTCCACGGCTGTGGTAGAGTCATCTTGCGCCTCGGCAACTGCTCCCTGCCGAGCAATACGCTGCACGTTCGCCAAGTGCACCCAGACAAAGCCCCAAGCAGAAATGACACCAGGAACGACAGTACTTTAGCTGACAACGGCAATGGCATTCCCGTTCGACCAGGCAGTAGGTAGTACCAGCACATCAAGGCAACTCGACCTCGGTGCAGCCAAAGACCTGTCAAATACAGGAGAACGGACAGTCAAGCACTTCCCGGGCAACCTCAAAGGCTTACCTCGGCTTCGAGCAGGAGCTGCTTCCAATTGGTCAGCGGGCCATTTTGCGCCATTGGAAACCAGAGTCAAGTTCACATGCACACCTGCATGGCCCTGTAAAAGCGTAGCGACAACAGCAGCGCGGCCAGCAGTGTTACACTCGGCACCCGTTGAAACGCCCTGTCAAGTCGATGACTGGGGTCAAAGGTGTGGAAAAAGCTCGGTCCGTGCAGCTTAAGGGGCCAACTGGAGAGAAATAGGACCTATAAAAGGGAGGCAACCTAGGTAAGCAAATGCCTTGACCTCGACCGAGAAAAACAATGGTGTGATAGGAGCCAGTGTCAAAGTCAATAAGCGACCGCTGTTGGCATGTTCCAGGTGCTGATAAGCACACTGGCCACTCGTGTTTGCGGAGCAGCTTCCAACAATAGACCGGGAAATTTGGCGACAATGGGGCGCTAAGCACAGCAGGGTCAGGTCTGGGAGCAATCAAAACGATGGGCGTTGTCCCTGGCAACGATGGGGATGAATCAGGTGATCTACCCTGACCTCCGCAAGCGTTTATTTACCAACTGCCTGCAACGCAGCCGGGCCAGCGCGATTCAGCCAACAAGTGGAACTGGGGTGGAAAACCAGTACCTGCCTTGTTTTCCACTCTGCTTGGTTAGCGTGCGCTGGATGCCTTGGCCAGACATGTCCTTGAACTTTTGCGTCGATTACCACCAACCCGTTTGCGCGCCATGGCCACCCATGTCATTGACCAGATTCCTCGAGACGAGTGGCCTGGCTTCGTGAGCACTTTTCACCTGGTGTACGAAGAACTGTGCGTCTGTCTGATCTATCGACCCCATGCTCTCACACTTGGCCGTCTATTGTACCAATTGGCCACAGCGCTAGGCTGGCAACGCTGGGCTGACTACTACTGGCGACATGGCCTACGGGCGACCCTGGCCAACGAACCGGCGGTATCTGGGCCCGCGTCCGTTTCCTCATGTTACCCTGAACCACCGCTGCTTACACTCCAACAAGCACTCTTTGCTTTATTGACACCAAACACTTCGAATAGCACGCCTTTTCCCACACTACACGACTTGCCAAACCCGCTGCGTTTGCCTAGTGCGGCCCTGAGTTGGTGGGTTACCCAGCTGGGCTTACCTCCACACATTACTGCCTTGGCCACTTCCAATCATCTGGTGACAATCTATCGGGCGCTGGGGCAACCAAACTCTGCTGGTCGAACAGCGGCACTGTATTGTGCTGGCATAGGGTGGACTCGTCGCTATTTGTTGGAACTCTCGCCGGCCATCAGCATCCCTATCCTTGAAGCGTTTTATGCCTGCCGAGCTCACCCACCGGCTGACTTGACGCCCGCTGCGCTGCTATTACTAGACCGACCAGACCTGGCCCGCCAAGTCACTCCCCACGACGACCAATCCCAGCGCTGGCCGATAGGCACCGGTTCTGGTCATGGCGAGTTGGCGCCAGCGTCACTGACTGTTCGGGAAGGACCCCGCGATGCACGCACCATCCTGGCCAGCACCGAAGCGACGGCAGATGCGGATACTCTGAATGCGTACCCTGCGCCCTACTACTGGCTGACTGAACCTATGCCTGGCAGGGCGCTTCATGATGCGCACCATGAGGTGATGCTGCTCAAGTTTTCGCAAGATCAGCGGATCAGAGAAGTGGCCAAACTCCTCCGATCGCACAAACCTGCCCGGTTACCAGCCATTGCACCGGCCAGCCTTGCTGCGCAAGATGACATGGCGGACGCTGAACAGCGCGCTCTGCAACAGGTGGCTTTGCGCACATTGGCATTACCCGTGGGCCGAGCTTTGCTGCAATACGGATCGACGTTACCAGTGTTAACTGAAACGTTTCCGGTCCCTGGGCTTTGCCTGGACGCCAAATTTGGCCCGTCACGGTCGGTGGTGGAGTATCAGATTACAGATGAATCCGAAACTGACGCCCTGCTGACTTGGCCTCGCTTTCATGACGGTGTGGCTGCTGCGCTTAGCATTTCATCTGAAGCAGCTGCCCTAGATAGCTCGTGGATCCTCTTAAACCAGAGCCACGGGGATAGCGGTGACACTGATGACCTACGCGACACTTTTGCTGCACAGACCTCCTCCCCAGGAAAGATGGCGGCGCTGGCCAGCCACGCCGGTTGGATCTATGGATTGGGACTGACTGGCCACCTTCGGCAACTGATCTCATGGCAGGCATTTCATTACCTGGCAACCAAGCACGCTGCCACTTCGGTGGGCATGTTGTTGGGCTTAGCTGCTGCTTACCACGGTACAGGTGACGACACCGTAGCACGGCTGCTGGCCATCCACGTTCCGGCATTCTTGCCGCCAAACTCATCGGAGTTGCAACTGTCGCCGCTTAACAAAATGGCTGGTATCATGGGCATGGGCCTGCTCTTTGCCCAAACTAACCACCGACGAACGGTGGAAGTATTGGTGCGTGAGCTACTTTCGCATCGGGCAACCAAACTTTTAGATTCAGAAACGGACACCGGAACCGACGTGACATCGCATGCTGATCTGCTCATGGTCGGGATGAGCTTGGGGCTGGTGACGCTAGGACGTGGCCGGGATGCACCGGGCATTGCCGATTTGGGCATCAGCGATTCATTGGTTCAGATTATCTCTGGTAACACGATTCCCTCCAACACCGCCAACCGACTTCGTCAACCGGTTGCACTCGATGGATTTAGTGCCGTACGCACGCCGAGAATTTTGCCCGCAAATGATTCGACCTCTACGCTTTTAAACGATCATTTCAACACCACCGCTATGCCGAATACCGAGCTTCGACAGAACCGACCCAGTCAGCTGCATATGGCCGCAGCCACCGTTGCTATGACGCTACTGCACTTGCAATCTGAAGATCCTCTGGCTGCACAACATCTGGCATTGCCAACCACCGAATACCGGCTACGTCAGATCCACCCCGAGTTAGCCATCCTTCGCACTGCGGGCCAATGGCTGATCCAGTGGTCCTGTATTCAACCGGGGTTAGAATGGCTGCTGACCGCGTGTCCCACAATAGGAAGCATCGTATGGCAGCGCTATTGCCAGTCTGGAGCACCAACCAACCCCACCACTTTACCGGGTGTGCTGGATCTTCATCCCCTCCTCAGGCCCATGGCTCCGCCGCTGCAACGAGTGTATCTGGGCGCAGTTACCGGTGCTGCATTGGCTCTTGGCTTACACGAGGCAGGCACGGGCCATGCGCACGCCACCGACACCCTGCTACAGTGGTACGATTCAGTACATTCCTGGAGCCGACGCATGGCCGCCGATTACGAATCCAGCCTAACCCAACACATGCTCCGCCAAAGCCAAGCGGCTACACTGTTAGCAGCAGCGATGGTGCAAGCCGGGACGGGACATCTGGGATTACTCAAGCGTATTCGCCTCCTCCATGGACGACTTGTTCCATCAGTACCGTTGTCGATAACATCAAGCGCCACCACCTACGGCGAACACATGCTGGTGCATATGGCGTTGGGCATGGTATTCCTGGGGGCGGGTAATTACACGCTGACGGTCTCCAGCCCAATGGCCATTGCTGCACTGTATTGCAGCTGCTACCCGGTGATTACCTCGCTCGCACCCAATGACAACCAAACGTACCTGCAACCGTTGCGCCACCTGTGGGTTTTGGCAGTGGATGCTCGCTGCGTGGTTGCCCGTGACGTGGTCACGCATCGGTTATGCCAAGTGCCGTTACGCATCACCACTTTCGGCGACACTGCGTTGGCTAATTGCCCATCAAGTTCGAAGCAAGACCTGCCAGCGTGCAAGGCAGCAGCGATAACCACACCAAATTTTGTACCTGCCTGGTCAAGCATCCAAACGATTGAAATTGCCGACACCACTGCGTATTGGCCCTTGTGCCTAGACCGCCAAGCCCAACCCAATGCCTTTAACCGCTTACAACACACATGCACGCTGTGGGTCTTGGCAAGAACCACGCCCCAGATTCGCCGACCATGGGATAGTGCCGGCCCACGCAATGCGCTTCCATTGCAACAACTGGCATGGGTGCGTCCTGTGACAGCACTCGCTACTGTGGCCACCAAGCAGGACACCACCACTGTTCAGGCGATGCTCCAAACTTTGGTCCAACAGTTCCCCGCCGTTCAACCGCTGGCTGCCCTGGCTCTACGCCTACTATCCACACCCACCGCTAGCGTTGGGCAAAGTAGTACTCGCTATCAGCAAAACCAAAGTATATTGACCAATAACACTGCCCAGTTGCGCTGGCCCCAATTTGTTACTGAAGCGCTGGCGTACTGCTTGGCACTCGGCCAACCCGACGTCGCCAGTATTTACTTGGCACTCTACTTGGTTTGGGCCCAATTGGACATGCCCAACACTCTGGATACCAGCATTTTGCCAACCTCGTCGCTATCCTCCTGGAGTGCCCTGGCGGCTCCTCAACCCACACTGAATCCAAAGCTCCCGAACTTTGATACTAACCCTGCCAATAGCCCGAACCCGACATACCATACATTTTACCGGACCCAGCAGCTCTGCGATGCCCGTGGTGTGTTAGAGTACTACCTTCGAGTGGCTTCACAAAGAACTTTACCCGACGATCAATTAGCTGACGACCCGCTGCTGGTGTCCCAACACTTTGTGCGTATGCTACACCATCACCTAAGCGGAGAATTGCGAGCTCGCACACAGCAGTGCCCGGCAGTAGTCGAGACACTGTATCGCTATACTCAGGGCCTCGCTGCGCCCTGGCTCAAGAGCGATACGTCTGAGGCTGCTCCAGTGTTATCACAAGCGGAGGAGATGCTCTTACTGCTCGTGGTAAATTACTGGCGTATACCTGCGCACACACATCCCACCATCCAAAACAGCCGTTCAAGTGAGCTCAAACCCCGCCATTCGGTCCTTGCCCTTCTCCAACAGGACCCCTTGGGCACATGCATCATATCAGCGAGCACCGCTTCAGCTGAGAAATAAAGCACCATCACTGTGTATAACAGTGGAATTCATGCCATTCGCTTGGCCTGCATAAAAGTTTCCATACATGCCTATCCTCTCTGCCAAATAGGCTCATTAGTAGTGTTATATAAAGCCTTAATCACTCCGCATGGAAGATGTGGTGGTTTATTGACTAGCGTAAGGCAAACCGTTCCCCACTACTTGTGTGCACTCAAGCATGACAGGCTGCCACGGAATACAGCCGGTGGCCGTAGGCAAACAAGTTCAAGTTCAAGTTCTCAGAGATGGAGAAGGGTGATGAAGATGTCCACGGGGGAAGTCGTAGTTTTTTTATAAAAAGTAAAAAAACATACGTTGTCGGTTTGATTTAGGCAATCAAGATAACGGCACCACCAGCAGCCTTGATCTTCTTCTCAGCCAGCTGTGACACGAAGCGAGCCTTGACGATGATGGGCTGGTTGGGCAGACGGCCGTTACCAAGCACCTTGCCGTAACCGGCCTGGAGGGTATCGACCACGGGGGCAAGGTCCTTGTTTTCGGCGGCCTTCTTGCGAGCATCGGCATCAACCAACGTCCACAGACTGTCGACGTTGATGGTGGGGCGCCAGTGGGGGTTGCGCTTCAAGCGGAAGTGGCGCATACCAACCTTACCAAAGTACCCAGGATGGTACTTGTCCATATTGATTTGATGGTGATGCTGACCACCAGCCAGACCGCGACCTCCTGGATGCTTGCGGTGCTTACCTATTAACCATGAATTCCAGCGAATCCAACATTGGCGCACGATCCAAAAGCAATGGACAACGCATATACCCACGCATTAGCTGACTCGATTGGGTAAAATGTCCGTGCATTGGTTAAGAGAACATATGGAATGACATCAAGCTCCCTGTCGAACCCTATTGGAGCTAAATGCGATGGCGGGACAAGCGTCTAGGAATCAGAATATCCAAGAAGCGACATGTTAAACAGCCTGCCAACTTACCGACACGACCGTGACCGGCCGAAACGTGCCCACGGAGCTTGCGAGTCTTTGAGAAACGGGTCGGCTAAGCAAAATGCGATATGCGTGAGTCGATTCATGCCATCCAAAATCATTGTCCACATTTTGGTGAGTATGGTGAATTTCAGCCAAACTGGCGAGCTGGCAGAAAGCACCAACTTGTACTTCTTCAGTGTTCAACCTTGACTGTTTAGCTGCATTGGGGTCCACACCTGCGCTAGATCGGTGTTTATCCGTAAACGAATGGATGCCACGTAGTCAAGCCACGCAGCAATTGCTAATACGCGTGGGGGCCACATCCATCCATCCATCCATCCATTCACCACACCACCACACGCGGCTGGATGAGCTTGGTAGAGACCGGGGCCCGCAGCGTGAATCGACGATAGGCGACCTACCATGGTGAATATTTGGCTGCAAGAAACACCAAACGAGACGGGTATAGTCTACAACGGGTGAGTTATTACAAGAGAAGGAAACCCAGTGTTGGTGGTTTGACGGGTACTTTTGAGGATGTGCTTGGCTGGTGGTATCGGAGGTGTTGCTTTGGCAAGCACTGCGTGACAACCAACTGCCCGCCAGCCAGCATCGATGCCAATTGCGCTGAGCACAAGGCAAATCACATGATCACATCTGTTGCGCGTGCACGCTAAGTAGCCGTTTTTTTCTTTTTTTTTTTGGCGCCTAAAATCATAACGATACCACACCCACTCGAGTTCTCCGAGTTCAATGCGCTACTGCTCAGCAAAAATCTATGGCGCAGTGCAAGAATGAGAGAAAAAAATCTTGACATTGTCGAATGTGCAAGGACCCGTTGTCCCTCTCACAGCTTGGGCACATATACCATCTTTTCATTCTAGTTGTACTACCCGTACTTGGCGGTTTTAATGATCCCAAGCTATTATTTTGCTGGCTGCCTGTCACTTGCTTGATTTTGACCAGAAGGCTCCTCTAGCGCTTGCAGGCCCCACGCACCTATCCGACCTCAGTATACGAAGCCGAGCGGTTGCATATTTCCAAAAATTTTGCCACCACAGTTTATCGCAGCTCGTTTGTTGCCACTGTAATATAGACGACCCTTGCCATTAGCAAATATCCACAACAGGCCGCTTGAACACCTTCCGCCATGCGTCCACTCACCGAAGAAGAGACCAAGATTCTGTTTTTCAAGTTGGCCAAGTACGTGGGCAAGAATCTGACCTACCTTGTCGACCGACCCGATGAACCGCACTGCTTCCGACTCCACAAGGAGCGTGTGTACTATGTGAGTGAAGCAATTATGCGCAAATCGGTCAACGTTGCGCGAAACCAGCTATTGTCGTTGGGAACGTGCTTTGGCAAGTTCACCAAGACCCGCAAGTTTCGGCTGCACGTCACCGCTCTGGATTACCTAGCGCAGTACGCCAAGTACAAGGTTTGGATTAAGCCCAATGGCGAAATGCCCTTTTTGTACGGTAACCACATCGCCAAGGCTCACATTGGCCGTATCACCGAAGACACGCCGCAATACCAAGGTGTCGTTATCTATAACATGGCCGACGTGCCCATTGTAAGTAACTAGATTGAGATACAAAGACGGAATAGAGGAAGGCAGGATTATGCGACTCAAGCATAACCAACGCTTTCCTGCAACGGAGCAGCTGAGACTTGACATCGCCACTGGGCTGATACCACCCCGCTTGGTGATGTAGCACATGCTATACTACTAAACTAACCCTCTGTCGACACCTTTTTGGCTGGATTTTACCCTTTAATGCGATGATCAATGCGTAGGGCTTTGGCATGACCGCTCGATCGACGGCTGAGCTTCGTAAACTGGAGCCCACGGCGGTCATTGTATTTCACCAGGCTGATGTTGGCGAGTACCTGCGTGATGAAAACACGCTATTCTAAGTACTTTGCTACATGCGTGTTTGCACAAATATCTAACTACCTTTTATGGAAAAAGCGCAATAAATTACCCTTGGCCAGTGAAAAATGCTGACCCTATGCCAAAAGTCAACGGAATTTTTGGTTAGCACCTAGTCATTGCAAAGTGTCAACATGCTGAATGACGCCATTGTTGAATAAATTTACACCCCTCCCAAAAAATTTTCACGCAAGATTCAAGGTTGTGCTGCATCAACGCCATATGCTCATTAGCTGCTAGCTTGCTTTTGCAGGGCATGAACAGCCGCATCTCTCAATGCCATAATGTACTGCGCCAGCGTTAAAGGCCCGTCCTGTGTACACAATGCCAGGGCGGCAATGGGCAGTTTGCGCAGGGCCCGACCACTTAAACCAACGCACTGTTGGACTAGCACTGCGAAATCTTCCGATGACTCTAGCTGCTGGGCGCAGGGTGTGCAATGGGAAAGCGATTGAGCACCATCCTGACCAATTGTAGCAAGCGTTACCATACCAATTCGAACCAATTCCTGTACGCCCGACTGAAGAATGCGATAAATAGCACGTTTCGAGGGTGGCCCAATGTACTGGTACATGTCGGCTCGGTCCAGCAACGCTGGGTCGATAGCGTACGTCAGGTTAGATGTGGCCAAGACCAGCACGGAAGGGCACTGCCGCAACTTGTCCAGTTCGGTGAGGACAGCGTTGACCACGCGCACAGCATCTGATGGCTCGTTGCCATGAACAGCGTTGGCGCGGGCTGATGTCAAGCTTTCTACTTCATCAATAAGGATGATTAAAGTTGCCACTTCTGCCAATTCCCGTAGTTTGTCAAAGGCCCGTGATACCAACTTTCCCGATTCAGAAAACCATTTGGAAAATAGGGAATGGCTATTGATCTCAGCAAAGAAGACCGGTCGATCGGCATGGGACCAAGGGGCCGGTGTGGCGTTGCCAATCGGTACAATGGGGCTCAGTCGCATAGCCAGCCGCTGGGCAAGCGCTCGACATAAGGTGGTTTTACCCGTACCTGGCGGCCCATGCAGCAAAAGCAGCCGGTTGCTCGTGATCAGGGTGGTGTTAAGGCCGCGTTGTGCCAAAGACCAGGTTGTCAGCGCGTAATCGAAAAGCCGGGAGGCAATAGCACCGTCAAACTCGAGCGATTCCCAAAGGCCATCGTAGGGTCGGTGAGGCAACTGCCACAACCGGTATAGAAGACTATGGCTTTCGTCGTCCACTTCTTCTTGTGGCAGGGTGTCGGCGTGCAAGGCCACGACGTGGATCCGCAACTGTGCAGTGGCTAACTGGGCACGGCTGGTAAACGCAGCGTTTCGTGAATGTTCGACAACAATAGCCTCTACATGGCTCGCGAGCACGTCATTCGTAGAAAAATCCGTTAAACGTGCCGGAAGCTGCACATGCTGAAGCAAAGAGAGATGATGTTTGACCTGATGTGCAAGGCTGTCATCTGGCTCCCGAGCATTGCACTTCTTAATACAGTACGCATGTACCTCGGCCATTGTAATGGGCCTCGCCTTGGCAGACAATATCAACAATAATCTTGCTGGGAGAGCCGATTACAGCGTAAAAACATTAAAGGCAACAAGTTAGGATAAGGAGCATGGCACAGTGGTGTCTAGCATGGGCTGGACCCAGTGGGTGATAGCGATATTGCCAATATTCTCGAACAACAAACAAACGCATGCTACAGCGTTGGCCTTGTATATGCCATCAGTTGTTGCTGCTAACGTAAAACCAAGTACACAAACAGTACACGCAGGTTTTGTAAACACAAAAAATAGAGGCGGGCATAGCAGGGGCAGCAGCCTGTGTTCTGTTGGCTGCGCACTCCAGCACTCATAGCTCGATCCAAATCGCTATTCGTACTGTTACATGTAAGCCTAGGTTAAGACACCAAATGCGCACAATCAAAAGAACAATTAGAAGTGAACCCCAGCAACAGAGCCATAAACGCACTCTGGTAGTCAAACTGCTGACGATAAAGACTAGGGCCAATGCAACGAAAAAAACATGGCCATCGACAACGCAGCACTGCACAACCGATATCGGTTTACAATGAACGACGCCCAATGGCTAAGCA
>JANBQA010000186.1:0-22347 GCA_027576955.1 Dimargaris xerosporica
ATCACGACCTCACCACCGCCATTCGCCACCGACTGTATTACCCAGCAACCACGGCGACCGGTGCTCACCCTCAGGGCCCCGAGTTTCTACCACACCACCCCGCGTCGTCCCTGGTAACCGTGAAGCAATCGCCCCCGTCCCATCGGATGACCTGGCGCCATGCCCCGTACCCGGGTCCCACCACTTCGCTGCCGGCCTCCTCGCCCCAGGCGCTGCCCCGACTTCCTTCGTTGATGGCCTCTGCGTCTTTCCACCCTACTGCGGTGTCTCCACCCACAGAAGTGCGTAGTCGCTCGGTTCAGCTGCCTTCGTTATTCCGGCTTCGCTCGACGTCGGCCTCGGATTTGACCGCATCCAGCGACGACGAGGCGGCCTCCTTCCGTCCCGCTCGTCTGTATAGCTCGCCCGATCCTCATCCAGTGGCCATCAAGGGCAGTCCCCTCGACTCGATGCTGTCGCCCCGCCTTCTATCTCCTGTGTCCGTTCCCGCCGACGACGTGATGATGACCTCGCCCATTGTTGCCCCGAACCAGGTTGAGTCCTCAGATGACGGCGCTCTCTCGCCCCCTCTGGCCCTGTCCCACGACTCCATGTCCCTACCGCTGTCTTCGCAAACCTTTATCCGCGGTTCGCAAGTGGGTCGCCGCATCACAGACATTATTGAAACGCCACTGCCCCGGCAATCGCGGGTGCTGCCAGCGCCGATACCGACCCACACGATGGCCTTGTCCTCCACCAAAATGCAGCCCATTTTTGTGTAGATCTGGCTTGTTTTATTCTTTTTGCTTCACACGCTTTCCTTGACTACGTTGTACAATGATGGGTGCGTGATGTGTTTGATACGGCCTCGCATTTTCTGTTCACTTTTCTTTCCTGCATATAGTGATGCTGAGCTACTTCGCCTGTCCTTTGCTCGCACACGTCTTCCCTCACATCGCTCCTGTTAGCGCGGTTGCTACATCCTACGGCATTGGTAGCATTTGTTTCACCAATTCTTGTGTAATTTTTCTCCTTTCCCCCTTTCCACACACTGCTTATGCTACAGCCCAATGCCCTGCACACAATTGTATTTTAGATTGGCTTTAATGTTGTTTTTGTTGTTCAGGCCCATTGCATCTGCCTGTTGTACTTTTCACCTTTGCCGCAGGCCACTGCTTGGGCTTCGGCGTGGATTCAAGCGCTGTCAGTGAGTGGTTGGTTCATGGCTGGTTTAATTCGGCGGGCGTGTCTCCATAATTCTCCCCGAGATCTGTGGCATTGGTAACCCCACAGGCGCGCGTACTTTGTGCACAATACTTGGTGGGCGATTATACCTGTACATTTTTTTCCATGCTCTTGCAGAATTGTAATGGTGTGTGCGTGTGTCCCTTCGCCTTGAATTCCGAGATAAAAGAATATTCGTTTTCTTTGCTTGTCAATTTTAATAAAAATAGCCGCTTTGATATCATTTAACAGATGTGGGGGATACTTGGGTGCAAAAGGCGATTGCTCATGCCAGAGCCAGCCCAATGCAGTGGGTAGTTGCGAAACTGCTAAAAGCAGGGAGCTAGCGACGGTTGTTTCTTTCGTTGATTCGAGCCGAAGCAATGTTGGTTAACGCTCGCTTGAAAGAATAATGCCAATTCCTCTCTTCTCTTTCCTTCACGCTTATTCCTGCTGTAGCTAGGTCTCGCATCGTTTTCTTTTTGGTTTGCGGCGGCGGCCTAGCATGCTTCTTTACTGGTTAACTCTAATTGCAAGTCGCATTGAACCCTTGCTGACACTTGGTTTGCCTGCTGTGCAAAGTGTGCCTGTGTAGTGGGTTTCCAAATTTTTATTTCTAATGCCGGCTGAACCGTCACGCCGACGCCGCGAGGACGTCCTGGACTTCCTGGACAGTCTTGACTTGGGTGCTGAGAACGCCGCGACCCCGCCCGATGCCTCCAACGCCAGCGCGACTCCATTCGCTGCGCCCACACCTTCAACCGCCGCGCCTTCATCACACCACGACACCCAACTGGAGGGCCCATCCGGCAATTCGCCAGCAGCTGGGCAGAAGCTGCTTGCCACCGCCGCCTCTTCTCCTCAAGCCACCGTTGCCAGCCCCAGCCATTCGGACGCGCAGTCAGTGCTCAAGTTTATTGACGATCTGACCGAATCCACCCGCAACTCAATCGACCACAAGCCACCTCAAGTTCCTTCCCCTGGACCAGGGTCCAAACCAACTTCGCCTATTCAGCCAGAGGAACCGCTAACGAGTGGCCCCGGAGCCTCGAGCACCACCGGTCCTGCACAGTTGTCCTCGTCGGCACCACAGCCAATCACGCAGCAGAAACAGCAACCACACGGTGCGTGGAGCTGGTCTGGTCTGTGGAATAGCGCCTCCGAGGCTGTTAAAACTCAAGCCCACTTGGTTACCCAACACGACAGCGTCAAGAATACCCTAACGACCATGCGAGGTGCCATTGACAATGTTCGCTCTGCCGACTCCCAGCACCCTCAGGGTCATCTATCTCCGGCCATGCTGTCCAAGCACCTGAACAAGCTGGGTAAGTGCTGGGTCCTTTGTCGCTGTGAGTGGCGGGGCGGTAACTCCAGGAGGGAGCACATGCGATGCTTTGTTGGGTTGAGTTTGATTACCATAGATTAACATGACTTGAGCATAGATGACAATGGGCATGGCATTTGGGGGCTTATAGGTACTAATTTTAAGAGTTCGGTCAACTCGGTTATGCACACCATAGCACCACCCATCCCTGAGCACGATGTCTACACTGTCCACCACGCGCTCAACCTTGATCAGGTTGCTGGGATGGACGAAGTCGTTTACCGCGCATTTGACCAGGCAATGGAGCATTACCGGGCTGGCGAAGTGCTGACCAAACCTTCCAAGGCCTTCAAATTGGCCAAGGAGTTTCACGTGCGCCAGGGCGATAAACTGACGCTGCCGCGAGGCCATGAGGAAGCGTTCCACCGGGCAGATGTAAGTCCGCCATAGTGCATTGGAGCTGGCCTTGCAGGTTTTGCTGAAAATGTCCTGCTACTGTTGGACAATAGGCAACGAATAATTTCTCTCAGCTTTTTTTTTGTGTTTTGTGTATAATATGAATGGGTACTCTGGCCTGCTTGAAATATTGCATGACCTTAGGCGATCATTGACCTAATGATCAAGGGTGACTGCTCTCAGGCTTTAAAGCGCCAATCAGACCAAATATCTGAACCTGACAAACGCCACTACCATTCAACTCACCATCATCACAGCGAACGAGCACTGGATTCGGTGGTGCACAACTGCCCCTTACTATTTGCCCTGCAGCCATGCGTCGTATCCCCTATTATGGGCACCGAGCTGATGGTTGTGTGCGGAGTACTAGTTGATCCCGTGCATGATATTCGTATTCGGAACATTTCTCAGTCTCTAAGTGTCCGGTCATGGACGGCCCACTACAAGGAGCCTGACACCATGGAGTATGGACTGTTGCTTGACAGTGCCCAGCTGTGCATTCGTGAAATGGCTCACGAGTACTTGGCGCGTCGAAATAACTACCACCATACCAATTAGTCCTGCTGACCTTTGGAATAAAATGATGCAGTGGTGGCGAGATAAAGGCGCATTACCACTGCCAGTTGCTATACCAGCTGATGTGGGATGTATCGTAATTTTGAACGCTATTATTCACAGGCAATGCGCCAACACAAAAACCCAGCTATAGGCAACGCTTTGTTGCAAAATTATACTTTATTGTTGGACCATTGATCAGTCAGTTGACTGGCTTATGGTTTGGCTGGGGGGCTTGATGATAGAAATGGCAGATATACACTATCGGCGGGATAAAGTTTGCAAACATTGTGTGTACAGCTGCATGGGATCGATAGGTTATAAGACAAGCATCAGACCAGCACATTAAAAAAGTTCCAACGCGTAAGAGCCAATGGCATATAAATGCCCGCTCATGACGTTGGTCAAGGCCATAGGCTACAAGATGACCACCCGCCCAACACAAAATTTTATTACAAAACACAAATGGGCTTCACCCCTTATTTCTGCCATGTAGTGTGTCACCCCAGAACTAAATGTGAGGAATTCTACAAAACAAGTGAACCAGAACTTAGTACCGTTTATTAGTGTGTAATCCTGGTGTTATATATACTTGGGCTTAAGCTTTGATATTTAAGCGAGTTCCAGCTATAATATAGGTGCTGATGACGTAGTAACTAAGCACACTAAAGACGTAGTATTTAGTAAT
This sequence comes from Dimargaris xerosporica, assembly GCA_027576955.1. Classification (NCBI taxonomy): domain Eukaryota; kingdom Fungi; phylum Kickxellomycota; class Dimargaritomycetes; order Dimargaritales; family Dimargaritaceae; genus Dimargaris; species Dimargaris xerosporica. Next base: position 4,227 of record JANBQA010000186.1, read on the forward strand.
ACTTCACAAAAATATGTAAAAAACTCTGTAAGACAAGTGGATCAGAACAAGGTGAAGTTTATTGGTGCCAAAGCGTCAGCTTATATACTTAACAAGTGTTACTGAGACTAGTGTTATCAGTCAAAGCATTGATCACAATGCTTATGGCATTACTAAATTTAGTGATGGTTATCAGCTCAGGCGTAGTAGTCGTTTACACTTAGTCATACTAAATGGGTGGCATTTAGTAATACTTCACACAAATATGGCGGCTCGATAGTGTAGTGGTGAACATACTTGCTTTGGGTGCAAGTGGCCCGGGTTCGAATCCCGGTCGAGCCCTTCTTTTGTTTTTTCTTTTTAATTTTTTACTTCACAGATGTTTTTTGGTGTTTTTAGTTTTGGTTCGTTTCATAGCTAAGCGCTGGATGAATTCCAGCAATACTGTCATGTTGTAAATGTATACGACGGTGCGTTTGGCACTGAGAACAATGAGTCGCGTGAGTAAAAGCGGAGTTGGAAACGACAGGCCAAGATTATATTTTATATCTACATGTCTCTGGTTAGCTTTGGAACCCTCAATAACTTACTTGCTCATCACACACACCAAAGCAAGTCGTGCGCCAGCAAAATAGCATACCAATTGGCAACGCGCCGTGTGCTATGTTTTATTGTCATTAGCCGTCGATAGCCGCATGGGCCGTGTCAGCTGAGAGCTCTGGTGTGTGTGCTTTTTGCCAATTCGCCCCTGCTCCTCTTTTCCACAACTGACCACGAGTTATTGCTGCATTTGCGTTCTTTGAGTGCTTGTCAAGGCTTTTTTTCACTATATAGTATCCTTGTTGAATGTGTTACACCTTGCCCAGGCGCCATTGCCATGACCAACCGCAGTGACCAACGGCCTTTGCTACTTCCGTCGCGCCCCGCACTAAGCGAATCCCTCACCCAGGTGCTTGGCCTCGTAACGCGCGACTTTGTGCACAGCTGGTACCATGACCTAACCGACGACAACGGCTTTGCCCGCGAAATCCATGCCGCCGTGGGTCACGTTTGCCAACAGTTGGAAACCCGTGCACGTCGTATTGACTGGCCAGACTTGCTCATCCATGGGGTGGTGCCAGTGGTCAGAGCACATATTCAAGACTACCGCCAGGTGGCTGCCAAGGTTGGCACGGGCTACGGGGGTGGCCAGCACAGCCCCGATGATCTTTTTCACCGCATCCAGCCCCACCCGGCCCTTGATATGCCCCTCAATGAGACACGCTACTTTCGACGCCTCACAGACCAAATCTTGCCCCTTGTCTTGCAGCCAGCGGACTGCCAAAGTCCTTCGGTGCGGTACTTTATTCGCGAGGTTGTGACCAATGTCGTATGGAAGAACTTGGTGGACACCCTGAGCGAGCCATCCATGGTGCACGAAGCCGTGATCACGATTGCCATGGCCCGACTCGATTTAGGCGCCACGGCGGATGGTCGGCACGACTGGCTACTGCAAGGATTCGATGCTCATTTGCGATGGTCGGGCGCACTACGATCGACACATGCCATCAACATATGGAAAAAACAATACCCCCACACCTGGGCTCGCATCCAACACCAGTACCAAAGCGACCACCCAGTGCCATCGCTCTCGGTAGCAGAAAGGGCACACACATCCTCCCCTGCGAACGCACTTCAACCTACCAACCCTCCACCAGCAACAACCACGGCAGCAACCGTTGAGGACTTGCTCAAGGAAGCCCAGAGCACAAATTTGCAGGCATCCCCATCATCCGACCAGACCAGTGCGGACCAAACGCCGTTGAGTGAAAAAGACGCCATGAATTCTCCAACGTCTACACCAGTAATTTACTACATCCGCCCATTAGCTACGTCTTCCCAGTCACGCTTGGCGTTTGTTTCTACGGTGGTGTGGTGGCTTGGCCAAATTTTTGGCAGCATAGGACACTATGCTTACCTTTTGGCAGCCCAAGCTGTTCTTACCTTTATGGCACTCTTTTCCAGCTACACCATTTCCGTCAAATCGGGGCCGCCAGCAGCCCATACCAAGCACTCCAAGTCCTTATTGCCCCCCAGGCGACGTGCCTATGTCACTGCCTTGGCAGAGCTGACCAACGAATGTCTCTGTTTATCGCATGTCCAAGGATGGCTGGTTGCCCACACCATGCACTATATTCTGCCATTGGCAGATGCGTTATTTGGCGAAACCATTGACCGGTAAGTCTGGGTGCGTGCTTGCAGTACACCCTGGTCCACACTAGCCCATGCGGCCGGTTGTTGCATTCTACGCGTTAACTGTATTTTTTGCTGTTGTGTGCTGCTTGGTGGGGATACCATGCCACTCTCCTGCTACAGGCAAATCCGTGATTTTGTGCAAGGACATCTCTGCGATGAACGCCTGGCACAGCATGTGGACACGTTGCGACAGGCGCTGTGGCCGCAGGGCCAATTTCTTCGCGACCGCCCCGCGTTGAGTAATGCTGAGCGGCACCATCTGTGTCATGATGCGGAATTGCTTCTTCAAGAGATCTTGCCTGGTAAGTTGCAGATACTTTGCCGTGCTTAAGGGCTACTGGGTTCTTTAGTGGTCTAAAACGTTGATAGTGCCCGGGTACGAATCTCAAACGGTGGTCTATCTCCCTTCCTCTCCTCATTGCATCTGGCGGTGACTACCCCAGGTTCTTTGTTGGAGAAGGAAGCAGCTTTATGCATGTCGCTGAATCTGGCAGTATCAGTACCGCCCAGTGTCATGGCATAGCGAGGCCAGCCAGACCAACGGCTGCGTCTGACGCTCATGACTTGTAGTTGGCTGGCCAGTGTGTTAAACAACAAATACAGCCGCAGGCAGTGCAGATCACTTTGCCCGTCGGACGTGTTTGCTGTTCAATGCCAGCGCTCTGCCATGCACTTATGCACTGACCATTTGTACTTCCTGTCTTGTGTTGTTCCCATATGCACATGGGTGCTTTGGAATATCTTTATTTGCTGTTCAATTGCCCCTTGGGTGCGCGCGGTCACGTCCATGGCGAAATGCGTATCGATTTGCTGTCGCTTTTTTAGGCACGTTGACGCGACTTTACCCTTGCTTAAAACCAGACATCGGCATTGCCCGGCTTCTCCTGGAGCCCGTTCATTCCAAGTTTATCAACAAACATCTCATCCTGTATACCACCGACTATGTGGTGGGTCAGCTATTTCCTGAGCTCGTGGAGCCTCCTTCCAACGCTCCTCATTCCAGGTAACCGGCGGTGGCGTTAAAGGCTGCGACCAATGCTGCCCTGCCCGTTTTCCAAATAAAGTGGCAGCTGTCGGCGCCGTTTGCCTCTCTTGTTGTTTATTTGGCCGCATCTGGACCTGGTACAGGGGTTTGGTCGGGGGTTCTTTTCGGCTGCTGTGGTCAGGGCCGCGGCCCATGAGCGGTGCGCACTTTTCCCCTGCACTGCGTGACGTGGTCAAACTCTCAACCAGTGGCGAACTGCTCAATGCTTGGTGGTGCGAATCCCTCTCCCTGGTCGGAAGATGTGAGTGGCTGTGTATAAAAGGAATCTGCCTGGGATTGGCCCACCAAGGGATTTGGTGCCGACGCCCAGCGGCAGTACTTCCTAATTAAGGGGACCAGCCTATGTAAGATATCGCCTAAAATGGTTGCAAAGGTGTACCGGATCATACTTGTTTTAGTAGTCGCCTCGGGACGTAGCTTGGCCTGATAGTGTGTGGATGCGATGTTCGTTGGTGGGCATATATATATATATATAAAGTAAATATGCCATACCGTCAGTCAAAAGGAAAAGGTGGGCTGGGGATATCTGCTAAACAAAAAAAACAGTGAAACAACCTCCTTACTTCCATCCTATCAGCAGAGGCCCCACAGCAAGCAAGGATTCCAAGCAGCAACAGTTTCGAGCAAAGATAGTTTGGATGGTATTGGCATTGAGTAGCCATGCCAAAGGCAGGCGGTAGCCTTGCAGCTTGCATTGACTGCACCCACAGGGCTTCCAAATATCAGCAGGTGGCGAGCAGCGACAGTGATGCCAAACGACCGGGGCAATGGCGATGGAGCGTGGCCAGCTGGTGCGTATCATAGTTTAGAGCCGTCACGCTTGATCACCAGCGACGTCGTGGTTCCTGCTCGCTATCAGATGACCACCGCTCTCGGCAATAACCAACCTGTATTTGGTCCAAGGCGATGCCTGGGACCAGGTGCTTTTTCCGACTGGATTAATCCGTTGCTCGATAGGCCATGGATTCGCCAGTTACGGCCTAATATCGGCCAACCACGGCTTCCCCACAGACCCACAAGCTTTCGGGCAACGGTGAGCGCTGGCAGTGAGTCTAGCCACGGTCGCACCGGATGGCCGTGCGCTGTTCGTCGCCTTTCTCTCCCCCTGACTTGGTTGCTGTGGATGCTCCAAACCGAAAGCCTGCCGCAATCACGACCAACTTGCCCGGCAAGAAGAGCACAAGGTTGAGGTATGACGAGCATGGACCCCCCGTTTTTAACGGGGAAAAATACCCACATGCCTATTGTCATTGCACTGACAGTCGGCGTAAGCGTTTTGGTGATCCTACTGAGCTGCACCGTCCTCTCGTCACACTCCTCCCTATCCCCCTCCCGAGCGAGTAACAAAACGCGGCACGCCCACGTCTTCCCATTTAGCGACTGAGTTTACCCAACGCTCAGCAACCCTTTAAAATGTGGGCCCATTGCCATCCCTCCCTTTTTTACCCTGGCCAACGGGCTGCTGGTTGTCGCGCCCTGGTAGACTTTATGGGACATTTTTTATATATACGTGTGCGTGGACCCATCAGAATACGCACTCTGATGTCTTGACCTGGGGGGTCTGGAGTATTTTACCCCTCGTCCGGCCCCACTGCCGCTGGCAGCCTTGCTTCGCTATTGGTTTGTATTTTTTAAGAGCCCACCACCTATGGCGGCACCGTCGCAACCGGCGGCGCCTTCGGGACCGCGTATGCGCCGGGTGTGCGACCGGTGCTCCCAGCGTCGATTCCGGTGTGATGGAAAGCTGCCGTGCCAAAGTTGCGTACGGCGGCTGTATAACTGCAGCTACAGCCCGGTAGCCCGCCGCAAGTCTGCCAAGCACAAAGCTGCCAGTGACCCCGGGCCCACGAAAGCCACCGAAACCACGAGCGCGCTGCTCACGCAATCAGTGCCAGCGGGGCTTTCCACTCCGTCGCACGTCACTAAGCCGACGCAGGCCCTGGTGCCTCAAGCGTGCTCGACACACCTTGCCAGCAACCATACGCCTGCTCGGGTCCCTGCCACATCGTCCAACACTAGCAAACCAATCCCGCCCACGGCTCGCGACCTCGTTCCTAGCACCCCCGAAGCCATTGACGGTGCCCCCGAGTCGCTCGACCCTTTGGCCGACCCTGCCTATTACGCACACCCACGGTACGACGCCTACCTGGTGACGGATGGGTCCGAGTCGGGGCGGCAGCGTCAGGATTATGAAGCCCACCTGCTTTATCTCATGCTCGCTGGCCAATTAGCCAGTAGCCAGATGCGCGCTTCGGGAGCCTCGCCGGTGCCAGGTCTGCGACCCGACAAGCTCGGCTCGCCACGCTTGCCTAGCCGGCATTCGGTGGTAGCATCGGGTCTCAAAACTCCGGAAGAATTCGTGTACCATCCCGAGGTGATCCAGCCGCTACTCAAATTCTTCTTTAACACCTACGTGATGTGGGAACCAGGTCGCCAGCATCAGCGGTTTATGGGCCGTATGAAACGAGGCAAGTTATCACCGGTACTCCTCAATGCAGTTCTAGCGTACGCTTCCCAGCTCTGTGCCTATGCGCAAGCGGATCGTAACGCTCTCAAGTTTTTCCAGCGTGAGTACTTTGTGCGGGGCGAAAACGCCTTTTGGCAAGAAATGGACGCTGGACCTACCGTGGATACCATGGTTGGGTCTATCCTACTGTGTTACGTTGCCTGCAATTTTGGCAACAGTGGCAAAGTTGATACGTATGGCGATTTGAGCATTCGTTTGTCTACGATGCTCAAGCTGAACACACTGGACGCGCCCAACCCTCCCGCCAGCCCCTCAGCTGGTTCATCCCCGCCGGCATCAACGCCACCAGTTTCATCCCCCTCATCGCCCCCTGCCTCTCGCACGTATTCGCCGTTTGAGCGCGTCCTGCGAGAGTGCCAGCGTCGGGCGTTTTGGATGGTCAGCTACTGCTACGCCATCCCCATGGTGCTGGGTAAAGTCTTGCCCATGACCAATTTTGACAGTGCCCGGGTCAACGCTGCTGATGACGCCGAGCTGGCCGATCTATTTAGCCTAGATGACCCCGATGATCGCCTACCGAGTCTCGTGCCACCACTGCTGACGGCCGACGCTTGCAAAGCCAAGGACAATGCGATCGTGGAGCTTTTGGTGGCGGTGACGAGCTTTCATTCCGCCACCAAAGTTCATAACCGAGTTAAGCTGACCGACTACCAACGGGTCAATCAACAGCTGGACGAGTGGCTTGCGCGATACCCAATTACGTTTGACTTTAGGTCGGCAGCAGCTGCCACGACGCGCTCTTCCCCGCCATCTTCTCAAGGGGAGTACTACACGACATCGCCCGGGGCGGAAACCTCGAGCCCACTCGAGTACTTGTCAGTGCTTATGTACCACCTGTGCATGGTGCGAGCCAACTGCGACTACATCCTCAACCTTTTGCGACAGTCGTATTCCAAGCGCCCTGGCACCAAGTCGAAAACCAAAGGGAGTACTGCCGAGGACGATGACACCAATGCTGGTTCCAACGATACAATGACGCCCGATGAACTCGACCAACTGATTGCCTGGGGTCGTTCCCGGTCCTGGGCGTCTTTTGAATTTATGACCGATGTGATTGTTCCATACTTGACCGAAGTGCCTCTCGAATACCGCCCCGTCAACTGCCATGTCTACTCGTTTATTGCATTTATGGACAACGCCCAGTATTTCGCGTCCCTGTCGCCTGACCGCCAACGACGCCACGCGAGCAAACTGCAAATGGTGTACACCATCAACTACAAAAACATGAACTATTCCTTGTTTTCCCGGTACATCCTTATTCAGTTCAAAAAGACCATCAATAGCCTCAAAATCCGATGGAGCGCCGCGGAAGATTCGCGTTTTATCTTGCTAGGGTCCCAGGGCCAAAATCTGTGCCTGGACAATACTGAGGACGAAACCCGCGATGTTGACCTGACCCAGCTGTAATGTAGAAAGCCACAATTACCCTGCGGTCGTGCTTTCCCTTTATTGAGATATCAAATAAACACTCGATCAGCAGTTATAGCCCTAGTGTCAGTAGCCGAAGGGCAGAAACAGGCAGCGGCGTTAACGCGCTTGCTACACATACTACAATGTCTCAACCAATGCCAGGCACGCCCCACGGCGCTAGGACCAGGATAGAGACTAACCGTAGTTCGGCCGCGATACGCACTGGCTAAATACAACCAAAGGAAAGTATGAAGTAAATATCACAGGGGGATTTCCTTGATCCTACCATAGCCTCTGTCTTATATAGCCCCAATGATAGAGGCACCGTGGGTCAATGGGAACAACAATACCATAAAGCATTTTAGATTGCCCGGCTAGTATGGCTGATCCTCAGCCTACCGACTTCTGGCGTGTTGTCGTGCCACGCTGGCCCTTATCAAGCTAGGAGGAACAGAAGAGGATAGCTAGCACCCCGTACATCACTAGACTACCAGGCACTGAGATATTGCTGACACCATTTATCTTTACCCATGTAGCAGATTGGCTGCTGTGCCTTTCTAATTGCCTCAGAGACTCACCAAGGCCGCCTGCGGCTACTGCCTTTGGTCTTAACAGTCCCGCTCCTGGGCTAAAAAAAACCAACCAGCCTCCCTATTGTACATGCCCCTTTATTCTATTTCCATTGGCAGGGCTTAAAGACTGGGAATAAAACACCCAACTACAAAGCTCAGGTCCAAAGCAGAATTCCACATATCATGATGAGCTGAACTGCCGTAAGGCAGCTTGTACACCAGCAATAACACCCATTATAGTTATAATACAGATCAACTCCCAAAACCAACCCCTCCTGTTGCTCTGGCTTGTATGGTTGCACTCTAGTGCACATAAACTATGGCATGGTGATCTAGCACTGTCAATGGGTCATACACATTACGTAGCTGGGTCACGGCACCGTTAGTCGAAGATCCATCGATCCAAACACCCAGTCACAGCCAACCACCACCATTCGTCCCTGCTCACGCTCCAGCATTGGCCCTGGTGACTAAACGGCAGCCGAGTGGTGGCTACGCTGAGTGCTCGTTTCCTGCAAATTGCCAATCAAGTTTTGATTGCTTGGATAGATCATGAGAGGCACCGTACATGACATAGTTTCCGCCGACACGCCTGGCATCGCCGTAGCAGAATAGACCTGGTATTGGTAGGACAGCTTCATCGGGTCCAGCACACCGGCACCGACGTACCTAGGAGCTGCGATCTGATGTGGGGTTGCGGGCGTTTTTGATGCTATGGAGGCAGGCACTGTTGACATGCCATTGGGCACAATGAAGTCGGGCGCATTAGCAGCACCTACAATCAACTCAACGCGCAACGACCACCGCACGGCAAAGGCCGATGTGCGAAAACTCGTCGGCGTATAATATGATGGGGGGCATGCAACCAAAAAGCTTTGGCGGGAAGTAAACCGGCAAAACTCGTGGTATTCAGCATACACTTTACGTGTCAGTCGCTGCAATGTTGCTGTGGACTGGGACCGAAAGTCAGCATCAACTGTCTCTTCACACTCTAACCAAACCGACAACTAACCACAAAAAACCATCCCGTGATCCATAATTATAGTTCATACGTTAGTAAACTACCGGTAACGATATAGCATTGCACGGTACGGTATACTAAGCGCAATGGGGATTCGCATCGGTGATCTCAGAATAAGCCTTGCTTCAAGCCAGGATCCGTTAATCTTGGCCACGCTTACTTGAAAACAAGGTGCCTTGGCGGCAGCAAAATCGACCACGCCGGTGATGGTTTCACCGATTTGGTAATTCCGTTTAGGTAGCGTGACTCGAGCAACTCGCTGACCGTCACCGTGGTTTAAATTCAGCGTCAATGGTTGACGCAACCGACACCAATCTTCCACATGGTGGTAAGATGTGGCCAGTTCAATGGTCTGGGATCCATTGGACAAACCTGTGGCTAAAGGGCTGGCCTCCTTGATGATCTCACGCAAGAAGTCACTTTGCTTTAAGCTAATAGTACCATTAAGTGGCATGAGCAACCGCGTAGACTGGGTGAGTTCAGTCACCTTGGCCCGGTCTTTGACGAGCATCACCGGTTCCAATACGTTGTAGGCAATAGTCGAGCCGTCCGCTACGGGTAGCATCCAAAGAATGTGATCATCATTGGGGTTGTCCAAAGCACCACCGTAGCAGCATAAATGTGTCAGGTGTCGATCCAATGCGCATACATCGCTACTACTAATTTCCACCCACCACCAGTGTCATGCGCTCAATTTAGCATCACCTACCTGCCACTGATCCCAAGACTTTAAAGGGGACCGGAATGGTCCGCGACTGTTGATTCAATGCATTCTTTTGTATCACGAGCACCAAGGTGTACGTCAGGCGTACCGACCGTCCCCGAAACGAAGGCGGCAATTGATGCGGCAGAGGCAAAGAGTACCGCAGCTGTTTGGACTGACCAGGAGCCAGCGACAAGTCACTAAGAAGGATTGAAGGCGGTGTAGAAAACAAAGGGCCCACAGTCTGATAAGCCGTGGTGGTGCGATAAGAGCGTGTCGCATGAGCTGCGTCCACGCGCACCGATGCCGTGCTAGACTTCAAGCTGGCAATGGGCGCTCCAGAATGGCCTAGCGAGCCGCCTCCCATGACACGAGGGGTGGCCATAAGCCCCGCCCCACCAGCTTTTCCCGAACAGGCCATGGCCGTTGGGTACAACCCAGCGGACTGCAAGGGCTCAAACGCCTCGGTGCGGATTAAATGCGGGTCGACGGCCAGAGTACCAACCACCTGAGCAAAGGCCCAGATCACTTTCTCGGTGCGGTGCGCCGCTGGTGGACCCGATGAGGCGCGGCTCATTCTGGCGCCGGCAGGGGACGCGGGTCGGGATCGGTCGGATGATGTGGCGCGGAGCATGTTTGGAAATCGGGACCATAGGCTCTCGGAGAACGATGCGGCCACGGGAGGAGCCTCGGGTGAGGATGCCATGGGGCCATCGGTGGTGCCTAAATTAGGGGGATCCGAGCGCCCGAGGCCTAGCCACGACGACCAGGTTGCCGCTGTATCAGTTGGCGAGGCAGACTCGTTGGCTATGGAAGGTGGATTGTCCGTCAAGGCCGAGCACTGCGGGCGCCTAACAACCAGGGTCCATGGAGGCATGGCCTGGTTGTCGCCATTGGGCGAGCGAGCAGAGGACGCTGCGCGGGACCGACTGGGTGGCGTAAATAGGTCCGACGGATGCTGCAAAGCACCATTGGTCGTCAACTCGGGCAACCCAAACGCCGTCCATCGCTCCTGCAACTCGGTGTTCGGGGGCGGGAGAGCCCAATCAATGCTCGAACGACGACTTTCGGATATTATAGTAGGATTTAGGTCGCTGTGAAGGCGGGTCCGTGGTACCTGGTGCGACGCAGTAGAGCCGAGCGCTGACATGAGCGATGCCCCATCGCTCAAAGGGGAGTTGGAACGGCTGGGCTCGAGCGGAACCATTGGGCGTGACAGTGCCCCATCACCCAAGTCGTCCTCGTGGTCACCATTGGTATATCGTTGCTCCGAGTGGCGCGTTCCAGTGGAACCAATGCTCAGGGTCGATACGTTGCGCCGCCGTGGACCCCGGGCGAACGGAATGTTACCTGGGGCTGCCTTGGGGGGGCGCGCATGGTGAAACGTGACGGTGCAGCGCAGCGTTTCCCCAGCAAAGAATACACCGTGCTGATCGATTCGAACGGTGACGGTAAGTCCCATGGCGTGCCCATGCAGTCAAATCGCACAAGGGCCAAGGGAGCGGAGACCCTCGGACAACCACGCTGGAGGGCAAGAGGACGAATGGGCCGAACTGGCAGCTCTGAACACGCGCTTGGTTATCGCCGCCGTATTCGACACGGCAAAGATGGCGTGAATTCGCCTTGCAACGCGACAACTGGGGCGTAGCACCAACAATAAAACAGCCACTCGTGTCAGAGCCAAAAGCAGTCTGCAGGCTCCGCACCAGTCCCTGCTGACTAACCAGTTAGTAAAATGTAGTGAAAGCGTAAGAGAGATGGAGAACGAACAAAAAATATCAACGCGCTGTAGCATCTGAAGATTAGAGCAGCATGGGTTGGACCACTGGCCGCAAAGTTGTGTCCAGATTTTTTCAGTAAGCACCGTGGCTATCACTACCACCTGAGCCTGGTTTTTCTTCCGTTCTTTGCAAACACGCTCACTGGCTTTAATCTCAGCCAACGTAAAAATACCATCGTCCCGCCCGGCGACTGGCTGTGGTCACCAACAGACATCACTTTCGTGGATAGGGCTCAGAAGCCACTCTAAAATAACATGACCGATGGACGAGTGAGATAATTTTATTCCTGGGCCAAGTACAAACCTGCTGCCATTAAGCAGGGGCACTGAGCAGGAGCTCTGCAGGGCTACCGCTACACGTCTTATGTCTCTTTGGGGCTGTCGTTCTCTAACCAATCGCCGAATTTCTCCAACCGAGACGCAGTCTGATCCTCTGACTCGTTTTGGCCCGGTTGTTCGTACCGAGTCTTGCCGTCGTAAATCGTGGCCACGATTTGCTGACCACCAAACCACCGACCATCCATAAGCTGCCAGGGTATTCACGGCCCCAAAATGTTTCCCAGCAGCAATTTTACCAAAAGTCCAACCAAAAGGAAGCCTAAACGAACTAGCTGACGTGGTGCACTGGGCTCACCTAGTATTCCTGTCGGCATCTGTCACTGGAATCCGCACTCGAGGGCTGGGCTTGTAAGCATTGTTACCAAAACCATTGGGTTCATTCCCACTACAGCCGTGACCATTGAATCCTCTGACTTACCTGAACGCATGCTTCTGCGCAGGCCTTGTCCGCGTACTTGACGGATACGACGCCCTCGGAGCTTTGCTGATATAGCAGCCAGCCCAGGACGATTTAGTGCATTGACCATGGTTCAAATGGCTACATGTCAGCAGTGAGGGAGAGAGAAAGAGAAGGGCGGGGGATTGCACCAACGTAGCTCCTAGATGTAGCACTCCACAAGGCCATGGGTTGGTTCCAATGGCATGCCGCTATTAACCTTACCTCGTACAACTTCAGGTTCGTGACGGGGCCCAACTTTTCCACTTCGGAACGAATGTCTTCTTTTAGATCGAGGAGTAGTACCGGATCGCGCTGTTCGTCATCAAAATGTATCACCCATATGTAGGGTTCAGAAACCAAACATTAACGTTCTGAGCACCAACGATTCTGCGTCGTCGATCAATTGCACTTCCTTGTCCGCAGCTGCCATCTATGCGTTGTGGAATTTGCCCTCCAGATTCAAAAAGATTGAAACCATAGGCTAAACGCCAATTGGTGGCCCGTACCTCGATCTCGTCTGGGGTAAACATATGCTTCAGAATAACAATCCGCTTGTACTTTTCGCTTACTTCGGGTTCGTCCGACTCGAACCATGTCAATTTTCTACACCCATTACCAACGTTGCCCAAAACAACGACCCCTCCCCGGCGGGATTGCATTAGGTTAACATGGGGCTCTCGCAGTTGCAAGATGAACCATAGTGGGTCGGCGGAACGAAAACCAGCCATTCATTACAAAAAGGCCTATACCTACTTTTCCATCTGTTGTAACCGCTGTTTGCGCTTGGCAGGGTCTATCTTAGTCTTTCGGTGGGGAGCCTTGTCAGTGGCTGATGTGGTGTTCGGTTTGCCCTTGAACTCAGCCTGGAGTGCGTTCCATCAGAACCATTTGTAAAGCGACAACGCAAGGCACCAATACAGTGCGTATAGAATCAGATTCCTGTTATGGCGCAACCCACCGATGGCCCATTGTCAGACAACTAAATGGTGGTGTGGCAGGGGCCGCTGGATCGACAGGCTCTGTGTGTGCACCGGCCATTGGGAAACAAATACTTTGGCCTCACCGGCGAAATTACGTACCTCGGACACCCGAATTCGGGTATGGTCATCGGCTCGAAAAGGTGCATCGTCTTGAAGGGTAATGGCCAGTGCCACCGACTCTTCCTTGAAGTACGTGAGCAGTGCATCCCCTTTGATTCGGCCTTTCAAATCGCGGTATAACTTGATTTTGGGTTGCTCTAATCGCCATTTCATGGCCATTCCCATAGGCACCATATCCCCGGGGTAGGTGTGGTATCGTGCATATACATTTCTATGGTTAGCGGAGGAAGAGAGAGGGGGAGAGAACGAAATACAACCCATTTCCAAAGTATAACACCATCACGCAACACTGCTATCGATGCCACGGCCCAAAAACGCTCTATCAAACGACGGCATGCTTACTGGTGTTGAAATCCTCCATAATCAGTCCAAACCGACCAAACACTTGGGCCAGCTCATCCACCGACACGTCCAGCGGCAGTCCCTGAATATATATACTCTTGGTGGGGGGTTTGACGTCGGCCGGTTTTGCTTCCAACCGTTTGGCTCGTTTCTCTGCCTTCATTTGCTCCCGTTTTCGTTTGCGCACTTCCTTGCTGGTTGCAGCAGCGCTGGCCTGGGTATTGTCAATACCAGGCAGGGCAGGGCTCTCCTCAGTGGCGTAGACGGACTGCTGGGACTCGATAAGGGCGTCATTCCACATGGGAAACCAGGCGCCCCGCTCATTATCGTATTCGTACTCCAGGCCATCGTCTTCATCCGTAAACACCCATTTGCCCAGCTCGTCCAGAAAATCAACGCGAGGATCCGACTCAAAGTCAGAGAATTTGGGAAACAGCGGCATGATGGTAGTTGAGCAAGGCGACGGACAGGCAATGGCCAGGTAACATGACCAACAACCAACACACACAAAATCAAATGCCCTTGCATGCCATGGCCAAAATTTAATGCCATTGACGCGCAACAACGTTCCCCGACTTGTGCCAGGGCCGCACTCACGCTTTTGCTTCGTGTCAAGTGTGCACCCACGGTCCGTGCTAGACAGAGCAAAAACTATGGTCCCATGGGACGGGGTCACTCGCTGCTTGTAGTTCTCTGAGCACCATGGCATGGAGACAGTTTATTCTGCTAACCACCAACGTGCTAGCTCCTCGAGCGCTGCCATCTAGTCTGCTTTGTGCCGCAGCAGGCGAGACGCCATCGGGACGACCGTGCCCGCTGTAAAGACTTGGGACACCAGGTAAAGGACGATGACAAACAGGACAAATAGAGACGCAATACAAAAGTGGCTAATCGTGGTGCCAATTTCCAACCAGCTCCCCGTGTCCTTGACAAGGTAAAAGAAGTTGAGTGTCATAATATCGGTAGTCGCCAACACCAGCAAAAACATGGCCATGGGCGGCAAATTTTTGATCCGATTCACAATGCCCAGGACTGCCGAGAGTAAGAAAAACGGAATAAGGATTTTAAATATCAGCAGCGCGCCCATCACGAATGGGTCAAAGATTGTGGTCAACCGGTACACTGCCTCGAGGGAAAACGAGCTTATGCTGGCAACGTTGCCCGTGCCAAAGAACCCAACGTTGACCAGGAACAGGAACTGGGCCGCAGTTCGGAGATCTCCCAATGCCAGCGCACGATACGCGTGGACATCTGCCTTGGTGACGGAAAGCAAGGGCGTGGGGAAGGGTGTTTGCGCTCCAGTGTCCGCCTCCAGAAAAAGCGACAAAAACAGGAGGCCGCAAAAGCAAAAGTAGAATAGCACCTCATAGGAGATGCTCAGCAGGATAAACGGAGGCGCCAGGGCCAAGTAGATGGTGACCAGCCGGTGCAGAAAGCTCTGGCGCGACCGTAGCCCCACCAGCAGCGGAACCGTGGGGGATAGAACAAGGACCGTCCAGGCCACCACCTGGTTCAGCCACGGCAGTCCTTGCTTCTGAGTGAGGCTCTGCACGGTACTACACACGACCCCACCCGTCAGCGCCACGAGGCCAACCTGAACGCTCAGCAGGGCGGTATAGAACCGCTCGGCGTGCACAGTGCCCTGGGGCTTGCAGGTATCGCTCGTGGCAACTTCACTGGGCAACCGAAACAAGACATGGCGGTACGCCAGCGCTACCAGGCCGCTCGCCAAGACACACCCGCTGCCTGCCAAGATCAGCGTGAGGTCCTCACCCTTTTCCACCGGAAGTAGAGTAAAAATCGCCGTGCATAGGCACGCAATGGTCCAACCAATGGCCCGCCAGGGCACCACCGCCGAAGCGCTCGAAGGAGGGTGGTGGGACCAGTAGGGCCATGTCGACAAGACCACAAACCCGGCGCTAAGAACGGCCCGGTAAAAGTAGCTGACCACCAGCAATTCCAGCACAGCTAAATACGCCACCGTGCCACCAACCCAGGCCCACGAACGAGAGTGGGAATGTGGTGGCGACGATTTGGCTACCAACGGCCCTTGGTTGGACATTGGCACCAGTGCCGTGCCAAATACCGACCAGTGCTTGAGCACCTGGCACCAAAAAAACACCGGAAATGCTGTGTACGCATAGTACAATGCTGGCGAGTCTTGCAGGTACAGCAGCGCAAACAAGGCACCGAGCACCAACAGTGCTAGGGTGTTGAGCACATGGATTAGGACCAGCCGTGTGGTATCGAGCTGCGATGCGGGACGCAGCTGGGGCATCGCTGCATTCAGTAATTTGGCGCCGGCGCCGGCGGTGGCAGCTGGCGTCGTTATTGGAGCGTTCATTCCCACCACGTAGTTTTGCAGCACAAACAGCAGGCAGTAAAACACCCAGCCAACGTACCCTGCGGTCACAGTGGACCGCAAGAAAAGCCAATCGTACGTTTGAAAGTACTGTAACCCATCCAGCGCCAAACCGATCAGCGCTTGACATTTGGCAATGGCTTCGTCGTAGCGCTGTTGGGCCATCAGCTGCTGTATTTGAGGAATCAGCACGTCTGGGTGATGGGTGGCATTAGTCAAGGCCTTGAACGGGTGAAAGAACAGCTGGGTGGCTTGCTTAGCGTCGCGCTTCACCTGGTATTGGGCCAAGATTTGATGCGCATTGGCCAGGGCGCACTGGGCCTTGAATTCAGGGGTGTTGTCCAAGTACTCGAGTGGCAGGGTTCCCACCGAATTAAGAGGAAAAGGGACGCCAATCAACGATGTCATGAGCGGGGCAATATCCGCTTGAGCGACATCTTTCCGTGCCCATTGCGACAACCCCCAGTGGGCCGAAAAATCGTCGTGGCCAGCGGCTGGCACTGGCTGCTGCTGAGGTTTTTGAACACCGGCACCCCAGGCAATCAGTGGGGTACGGGTATTATCCGGGTGACCATCGCCGTGCACGCCACGGTTGTTCATTCCGTGGTCTGCGGTAAACACATAGGCCGTCTTGTCGTCGTAGTCAAAGAACTTCTCCACCCGAGCGACAATTTGCTTAATACCACGGTCGACGATCCGAATGTTGTTTAGGTACTCGGGGGAGTGCGGTCGATGGGCGTGCCCGTTGGTATCGAGACCCAAGAGGTGGAGAAAGAACACGATCTGAGACTTATGCAGCTGCTCGCGCAAGGTTTGGTTGGTGGTCGCGCGATCAAAGAGCGCATTGACCTGATCAAACACCCAATGGTCGAGCTGAGCACCGTCCGCGGCGAAATCCTCGTCCTCATGCCCATACATAAACGTCTCGACATGCTCGGGGCGGGAGGCGCCGTGGGCAAACATGGGCAAGATATCGGGCGACCCAAAGGACCACGTGTGGCGACTCTGGTTGAACGTGGAGTCAAAGTTGACTGGATTCATTTTCCAGCCCTTGGTCACGGCGCTCACGTCCTCGTAAAACCCTGCAATCAGCGCCACGTGGCCCGGTCGGGACTCGGTCGGAACACGGGTGTGCGAGACGCCCCACGACCCCTGGTTTCGAATGACACCGTGCAGGTACGGTGCCAGGTACTCGCCCTGGCGGTCGCGGTCAAGAGCAGCGGCGTCGGTCGTATTGACAAACGGTTCATAGATTTTGTCGGCGCGCAGCCCGTCGGCAACGAACAAAAACAGTCGCTTGGCTGGAGGCTCGCTGGGCACCGCGTGTGGGGTCATGCCGTGCACCAGCGGAGAGCGAAAGTAAATGTCAAAGATACTCCACAGGTACACGACATGGAACACGACGCCCAGGATCAACAGGGCTTCTTTGGATGCCAGCATGGTGCACAACGAGCAGTGATTCGCTAACGGCAACAGCGGTAAAGAGACGACAAAGGTGCGCAAGGTCCTGAGATTCAATCGGAGCATGTGCCGCTTGCGAGTACCAAGCAATCAATGCAGCCGAGACAAATAGGGCCAACGGGTTTGACTTTGCCCTGCCTGGCACTTTGCTGCTTAAACCTGGAATGCCAAGCCCCTTGGTCCTCCAGGGTGCCTGAAAGCGCCAGAAACTTCAGGAGGCCGTCCCATCGCCAGCCCCAGAACGAGGTACTGACCCGCCATGCGGAGTCCAAAATTGAATAGAGGAGGGGGGTGCTACTGACTACAACCAAACTTTGGACAAAAAAAAACCGAGTGAAAAACCGCCAACTATCACTAAGCAAAGCAGGCAGTGAGTCTCAAGCCACTCGCACATGTATCGCTTTGATACCACCAGAGCTGCTGTCCTTTACTACACGCTATGCTCACAGAGCAATGGATAGCCTAGCAGACAACAAACTAACTAAGCGATGGGTGGCTCGTTGCCTTTGGCACTGCTCGCCACCAACTGGCCACTTGGAACACGCCTTCAAAGGCACCAAGGGCCCATGGGCAGAGCGAGTGCAGCACACCAGTGAAATATTACATATGCCTATTCTCGGCCTTTGCTCTCTTTGCTCTGCCTGTTGGGTTTAGCACGAAGATAGCGCTTGTAAAAGCCGCTCCTCTCGCATCGATTGTCCATTGTCATGTCTCCCAACTGGGTGGAGACTGGGGAGCAGGAAATCACCTGACTCCCTTGGCCCTGCCCAGCTGGCAGCAGTGAGCTGCTAGGGCTTCGCAGCCCC
>JANBQA010000187.1:0-22304 GCA_027576955.1 Dimargaris xerosporica
CCGCACGCCCACGGTATGCTGGACTCAATGTCATTTGCCTCGTCCAATATGCTGGCATCTCGGGCCCCGACCAACCCACCTACCATGTTGAACACCCTGCCTTCGTACCCGGCGCTGACAGCTGCGAGTCATGGCGCAGCCACGTATCACAGCGCTGCGTCCCGCTTTGCCTACTACCCACCCACGGCTCCCTCGGCCGGTTATCACGGCGCCACATTATCTGGTCAACCTGGTGCCTATGTGGCGTCCAGCTCCGCAGCGTCGCCTTCTACCTACTATGGCCGCAGTGGGCATCGCCGGGCGGCCACGGTGACTGTGTCCTCGTCGGCATTTATGGCAGCTTCCCGCTACACCGCCCCACACGCCCCGACTCATCCGTCAGTGGTGACGTACCCTCAGCTGTCGTATGGTGGGCACACCTATGCTCCCCCCGAGCACCAGTATTCGACGGCTTCGCACCACTTTCGGTATTAAATGCGGTAATGGTTACGAGTGCGCCGAGTTTGCTGCTAACAGGCGCTTTATGGGCTACCTCCATTTCTCCTTTTTGGCTCTTGTTCTATACATTTCTGGCGTCGCTTTATTTCCGTTTTTGCACTTTCCTATTGCAAGCGTAGATTGTGCCTTGTTATTTGTGCACAGCCACTTTAATAGTTTAGTTGTGTAGCTGCATTGATCCTGGTGCGTTATGGCAGGTTGGTTCAATGCGTGCCGTGTGATGACGGACGAACTAGTCCATTGTATATTCATTTTTGTTTTTTACCTTTGCCACAATGGCGGCCTATTGACAACGGCGCCTAATTCCGTGAGCACGGGTAATCCTTCGCTAACGGGAAATTGGTGTGTGGTACCCTTGTCACGTTTAGCCAGTGTGGTTGTAGCCTTTTCGATGATTTCTTGCCTGCTCGTTTACCTCTCTCTTACTATTTGCGCACCATTGTCCAGATCTTGTACTTGATATGTTTTCTTGTTTTTTGTTCTCTCGTTTTGGCCATATTCGATGGTTCGATGCACCGCCAGTTGCGACTGGCTTCTTACTTTCGCCTGTAATATTTCTCGGTTTGTTGCATTTTCACTGCATTGGTGTTGCTCCGCGCTGGGCAGAAGTGGCATTCTGTTGACAGCGCAGTGCTTGCTGCCCAATACTTGATTTTTTTCTCATCCTTGACCCATCTCGGGCTCCTTTCCTCCATCTTTTGGAGGATGGAGAGTTTGAAGAGGAAATATTTAGTGGATACAATGGCTCGATCTGCGCCTATTGATGGGCCCGCTGACCTTGTATTCCGAATCTCTTTTGCTTGTTTGGCCTCGTTCCCCCTTCCTCATCCATGGCCAGTAAATAAAAGCATCCAACCCATAACAGCTCTGGCTATTGCTTTACTTTACCTTGCCGTTAGTATGATAATTGCAGCTTTACACCCATCTCCCTTTCTCCTGTTTCTGATCCAGGACCGTTGTCGTTGAGTTTAAGGAGTGGTAGGTGTGAAAAAGACGGACGTACGTACGATTTTTGACTTGCATCTGCGTCTTCAATGGCTGCCAATACTTTATCGCGTCTCAGCTATGCTGCTGCATGCAATTAGGGCATGGTCCTAACCAAAGTCTTTGCCGTGGCATTGCTGACAAAATGGATACTGGTGATATCCGCTGCTGCTCATAGGCTTACCATCTGAGCAGGCAGGATAACCAATGTATCACGTGGAATCAGTTTGCTCTCGCCAAGGATTTCTCAACGCGCATCCATCAGTGTGAATTATCCTTCTCACTGAGGCGAGCCAGCCCTTTATCGTTTCTTGTGCCTCAGCACTTCTGTTCCGCAGGTTTGTTCGGTTGCTCACGTTTGCCATCAAACCCCCCATCTGCTGTCAAAGCACTGGCCTTGACTGAAACGTGGCTGCAAACGTACTGCTCTAGCATTCGTTCGGGTGTTTGGATGGTCATCTACCCGCATTATTGGCCTTGACTGCGTTTTAGTTAGGCTACCCTCAGCTTCTTTCGGTCTCAGCTGGCTGCAGCTTCGATGAACGCATCATGGCAGCGCAACAGTCTCCGTTTACGTTTATACCGGCGGCTGATATGAGCCGGTACGAACAGATATTCCGCCAAACGGTCCCGTCTCTGCAGCAGCGTATCGATGGCCCAGCCGCTCGCAAGATTCTTATGCAATCGAGTTTACCCAACCAGCAACTGGCAACCATATGGGATCTGGCCGACGTCAATAAACAGGGGTCCCTCACCTTTGCCGAATTTGCTTTGGCCATGTACCTGGCCCAGACGAGCTTGACGGGCAAGTCGCTTCCACCGACGCTCCCTGACTCGGTGCGCACCGAGGTGCTTCGCGCTAACCAGGTCTACACTCAGCAGCAGCAGCATACGCCTGCCTACGATGCCATTGCCAACAACAACGCTCTGGTGCTGACATCGGGTCAACGGCATTCCGTGGCAAGGCCTCCGCCTGCCGCGCTGTATCCCGTCAATCAGCTTTCTGTGACAGGGGCAGGCCCAACCTTTGGCCAACCTCAACAGCTAGCACCACCGTACAATGGCACTGGGGAGCCTTTGTCTCTGCAACCATCAAGTCTTACGCACCCAGTTATGCCGTCGTACCAACCAGCGTCTACCGTGGGCAGCATGGCGCCGGCGTCGCTCAATTTTCAGCAGCCGCAGTTTAGTCACGCAACTAATGACGCGCTGGCATCTGCCTCTCACTGGATAATGACTGCGCAGGAAAAGGAAAAATACCAGGGCATCTTTCGTCAGTACGACCGCGCCAACACTGGATACTTGGCGGGCAACCAGGCGCGTGAATTATTTGTGCAGTCGGGCTTGCCCCAGCGGGATCTTATGAAAGTGTGGTCATTAGCTGATTTTCAAAACCATGGCAAGCTCAACTTGGACGAGTTCTCGGTCGCTATGCATCTTATTTTCAAAAAGCTGCACGGCGTGCCCATTCCGGACCAGCTCCCTGATACGCTGGTGCCCAAATCAACCCGTGACTTGTCCGACAGCATTTCCCAGCTCAAGGGGTCCATCATTGCTGATGCCGTGAGCAAAAAGACCCAACCTGGTGGCAGCCCTGCACATCCCATGTCGTCGTCCTTTTTGCTTGAGTCGGACCCCGTGCTGGCAAGCGCCTATGCGGCGTTAGGTTCCACCGACTTGGCGCCATCTGCATCGTCGGGGGCCAACAGCTCAGTCTCCTCGTCCATGGCGTCACGCCGGCGCAAAGGCCAAGATGACGCTCCTCTCTACGTCTCCAAGAACCGTTACAAGTCCAAGTTTAACACCAGTAACCCTGCCAAGGCGTTGACTGCGACTGATCTCGAGAGGTTGCGCAAACAGATTCGGGAGAAAAAGTACGTTCTGGAGGCGTTGCAAGAACGTATCCGCAGCAAGTCAGCTGGGGCCAGCACTGGTTCCGGTGCACAGATTACTGAGTTGAAGCAGAGGGTTCAGGCTTGCCACCAAAGCTTGATGGGCGAACCCGACAGTCTTGCGGTGTCCGTGCGCCGAGTCAAACTGCGCGAGGATTTGGAAGCCATTGTTAGCAAACGAGCACTGCTACAAAAGGATTTGCAAAGCGTATTGTATTCGTTGCCGGCTCGAGTATCTGAAGCGCGTACGCTGGTTCAGCAGTGGAGCGAGCGGGCCAAAGAAGCTGCTCGTGGGTGTGACGAGCGGGCTAATCCGGATGCCAGTGGTCGGTCACCGGAACTCTCAACTCCCGGTGCTTTTTCTGGCTCAGGCGACGTTGCTCAACGCGCAGCTGCCTTGATTGCGCAGCGTATGCAACACATCACGGGCCAAAGTATGATGGCTGGTTCGTCATCGCCTGCATCGATAACCTCACCAGGGTCTTTGGGCAGTGCTGGTCGGTTGCAATCTGAGTTGGCTGATATTGATCGCGATCAGGCCCAGATGGAAGCTCGGCTCACCGAGATTGAAGCCACGTACCGCCGCTGGCGTGACTATATCAACGACCAAGAGCGCCAACAGCGTCAGGACCCCAAAAGTCAAGCGTGGCCCAGCTCGTACGACCTGGAAGATCAGCTCAAAGCAATTCGGGCGGCTCGAGCGGAACAGGAGCAATGGGAGCTCACCGTGGGAGTGCGGTCGGAAGAAGTGCGCCAACTCATCGAGGAGTTGGCCGTGCAGTTTCCAATGCGGGCGCCTGCTTCATCATCATCGACACCCTATCGTCGAGAACCACCGGTATCCGAGCCCCAAACGACTTTGGCCTCGTCTCCGCCCTCAGCATCCTTCCTATTGTCTGGTCGTGCTTACAGTGCTGCGCCATCTCCTCCAGTGTCTGCCCCAGCTCCAATGCCGGCAGTACCTGCGCCACGCACCGAGTCCTCTGCCACCTCGTCTCCAGCCAGCCAACACACGATGCACGACCGCACTCGGCAGTTGCGTGAACGGTTTGAAAAACTTACTTCGACTCCCAAGGCGTCATCACCATCGCCATCGCCCCGCCTGGACTACTCCGCACCCTACACGGCACAACCCAGAAGCCCAGCGCAGCAGCAGCAAGAGATTGCGTCGAGCCAGCCTACTTCCTCCCCAACTGCTGCGTCAGGCACTGGTGGGAGGTTGGAGTCACGCCCGGTCGTACCGGAACGTCAGTCCACCACGTTTGCCGAGGAACGCGATGCGATTTCCCAAGCAACCCGACGAGCTCGTGAAGCAGCACAGCAGCAGTTTCATTCACCCTCGGTGTGGTCGCCACCAAACACCGATCATACACCAGCCGTCGGGGCCTCTTCCACTGAGTGGGACGCTTCGCCGAGTCCACCAGCACCTCCTGCTCCAGCCCCGGCCGAGGTGCCCAGTCCCTTAGTGCCTTCCAGTGCTCAGCCGGCTCCAGCGACCGATTCGGAGGCCAGGAAACAGGACCCCTGGCGCCAAGTGTTTTCCAGCGGGTTGGAAAAAGATTGGGACGAATCATCATCTTCGTTTGGTTTTAGCAGCGATGAGGACGAAGATGGGAATGGCACTGTGCCAGCAACCAGTCGATCTATAGATGCGCCAACAGCGCTCGAATACGCCCCGATTCACGAACCAGGAACCAGCGATGCCAGTGCTGCTGTGCTGCTTCATCCTGACCGAGCTGCTGCAACAACTGCGTCAGCGACTCTAGATCATCCGCAGGCCGATGCCGCGTATGGACGTAGTGACGAACCTGCACCAACGTATTCCAACGTTTGGGAGCGCGATTATGATTTTGATTATGACAGTGATTCTTCCATTGTGCAGGAAGGAGGGCTGAGTGCGCTCTTGGCCAAAATGATTACGAACAAACTACAGGCCATGGAAGCGCATGGGGCTACTGATGAGCCCCCTCCACCGCCATTGCCGTCGTATACTGCTGCTGCACCCGATGGCAACCGTAACAGTGCTGATCAACCGTTGCAACCAGCGGTAGCAGATCAGCCCCAATTGCCCATGGAATCCGAGGCGGAGGCGAGCACTCCACCACCACCTCCTCCCCCAGCACCACCGCTTCCTGGACAGTCCAACGAGACCGACATGCCCAAGGCTGCATCGGTGACGCCATCTATGCGGTCGATTATGCAGCAGGACTCGGAGACCACGTCGCAATACTCCACGGCCAACGAAGACGAGCCGATTACCACACCCTCGGCTATGCATAACCCATTTGCCCAATTGATGACGCCAGCCACGGGTGCTTCCGAATCGCCCTCGGTTGCACCCGAGACTGCTCCTGGTGCAGCGACAGATGGTAGTGAGAGCGTGCCTGCGGTATCGCAGGAAGCCAGTCGGCTATTTGCAGAAACGGATGCCAACACCACGGCTGCTTTTGACGAGGTGTTCAATGTTCCTGAAGGAGCCGGTACCACCGACCAAACCACCCAAGCCGTGGCGAGCAGCGGCAGCGGGTCGCATAACCCGTTTGCCAAGGCTGTCCAAGCCACGACAGCAGCGGGTACGGCCACCCCGTCTTCGTCCGAGGGCAACGACTGGCAGGTGGTGGACCGTGCAGATGCTGGGCCACTCGAGGCATTGCCGAAAGGCAGTGGGGATTCGGATACGGCCATGCCCGTGGTACTGTACAAGGCCATCTACAATTTTGATGGCAATAACCCTGACGACCTCAAATTCACATCGGGGGAAATCATAGCGGTTCCAGCCATGACCCACTGGGACGAAGCGTGGTGGCAGGGCTGGTACCAGCGCGACCCAACGCAAAAGGGGTATTTCCCCAACATCTATGTCCAGCGCGTGGAGGATGGTGCGGCGACTGGTGGCAGCGAGGGCTCTGCGCTGACTGGTATCCGACAGCCAGCGCATATGATCTATGGCTACGAAGCCCAACATAGCGATGAACTGACAGTGACGGCTAATGAAGCCGTGGTGATCTTGGATCGGTCCGATACCGATTGGTGGCGGGTGGAGAACCAGGCTAAGCAGGCAGGGATTGTGCCGTCGGCATACGTGATTGCTGATGACGGCGAAACTCAGGGCAGCAGTGATTCGACCAAGGCGTCGTCGTAAGCAAGCGACGGCGTCTCATTTTAATGGGAATTTTCTGGTGTGTTTTGGTTTGCAATCTGCTGGTGCGGCAGAGTGTTGGGTCTGCTTTACATTCCTCTGTACTCGATCATTAACTATTGGTATTGTGATGGTGGTTAGGCCTTGCCCTGCTTTCCTTTTTTGCAGCACACGGAGCTGTGGTGGCACATGCACGCACTCTGGGTGCATTTAGTGGGTTCGTGGGCATACACCTACGACACCAGGCTTTTCCTCCATTGTCTGGCCCTGCCATTGAAACCATGAAAGGGCGAAAGCAGAGGGGAGAGGCTGAACGTTGCATTGCATGGGGCCCACCATGGGCTGCCCCGTTGGTTTGGTCATTTCTGGCCACTCTTTAATAAAAGCGTTGGATAGCGGCAGTAGGTGATAGGGCGATCAATGCGTGCCATACCACCAACGCAAGGGTACGGTGCATAGGGCTTACCTCCTATCAAACGCCTGCGGGGTGTGCCACAACGAACAATGAACCTGATGAAGCCCCAGGTCGCAAGTAGGCCTTAGGGAGCGATAGATGCACTCGCAACGTGATGATCTGTGCTCAGTGTGGGCGTGGCAACTGTTATAGTGGACCTTTAGAGTTCTACCAGTCTAACGGCCTACTCTTTCTCCTTCTCTCTCTCTCTTTTCTTTTTTACCTTTATTTTCTGCACTTGACGGTTTTTGTGGTCATTTTAGCGCTTCCCTTGGGGTTAGACTGCCCTTTTATTTCTCAGTTCTTACCGCGTGCCTTGTTTCGTTTGGTGCACTCTCCCGTCATACGACACCGTCAGCAATTCCTGCATTCCTGTACTGCTGCCACTGAGAGAGACATCTGTGTGTCTCTTGCAACTATTGGCCTGGTCGCTTAGGAGGACTGACATCTCGACTCATGTCCGAGTCATTTGTGGGCGTTAACGTCTGCGCTGTGCTCAAAAATGGGCTGTCCGTGACCGGCGTGGTCGAGTCGGTGGATCCGGACACTCAGGTACTCACATTGGTCAACGCCGCCAGCGAGTTTCGAGGCCGCACTCGACGCTACCCCACATACCAAATCGTTGGGGCCAAAGTGGTTGACATTCAGATCCTATCCGATGACGCATCATCTGAAGATGCGGTATCGACCCAGGGCGCCGAATACGCCCCATCTTACCCGTCGGAGCCCGTGGACAACGACACTATGGACCACACGGGCTCTCATCTGGGCTTGGCGTCGTACGTCGACCCAGCTATTATTTCGGTGGGAGCCACCGGCATCCGACCAGCCCAGCCAACTGGCGACAACCATGGCGGCATGGTTGATGACCACGAAGAGCCCCTGACAGTGGACTTTAGCTTAATTGCTGCGGGGAACGCGCTGCCTTCGACCACGTCGGCGCACCGACGGTCGCACAAGGCCAAGGGCAAGCAGCCCTTGGTTGCAGGCTACCCCGGCCAACCAGGGATGGCTGTTTCCCACCACCGATGTGGTAGGGACCAGCCGCTAGCCAGCGATTCCGAGGGCCCATTGGACGACTCCGATGCGCCAGCTGACGCGTTTTATAATGATGGCCCATCCACCCACGAGCGAGCGGGGTATTACCACCATTCCCCGCGCAATCGCCCAGGGCGGGACCATGGCCCCCCTCGCCACCGTACTCCACGCCGTACGCCCCGGCAGTTGCGGCCCAACGCCTGGGCCAGCGGTGATGTGGATCAGTTCAAGGATGAGGAATTTGATTTTCAGAGTAACTTGAGCATGTTCGATAAAAAAAAGGTGTTTGACGAAATTCGGTCCAACGACGCCACCGATCCGGACACTTTGCTGGTGAATCTGAATATCAAGCCTCAGTTTGCGAAACCGGCCCCACGCAACTTGGCTCCCACTGAAAATGTTTTGGACCCGGCACCTGCTTCTCATCGGGGTTCGGCGTACGCAGCCCTGGATGAGTCCAGCGCTGACGATTCGGAAACCGAAGCGAGCGAGCTGCCCACAGGTCCCGCGGTTGGTATCCCAGATGGTGCCGTGCTGAGTGCCATTGTGGCGGAGTCCACCGAGCCCACGGCACTGGCCAACTTGCCCCCGTTGAGTGGTCACCGGAGTCTCAAGAGCTCCAATTGCAGCAGCAACACCACTGGGCCGTCGCAGCGCAGCCGCCATGTGAGCGATTGGTCTAGCAGTCGTCCACCCATGGGCCATCTGACTCGCAATCCCGTCTCGGCCACTGATCTGTTGGCCACCATGAAGGGAGCCAACGTGGTGGAGCTTTCCAGCCGAGCGACTAACACGTCACAGAGCATGCCCCCGACGCCAGCAAATCCTGGAACCAGCGCGGCCAAACCGCGATTCAAGGCAGTCAATGGTACCATGGTGCCAGGGGTCACTCGGGCGCAGTTTGTGGAGTTGGAGCGGATCCTGACCACCGACGTCGTGGGTCCCAGCAAAGAGCAGCTTATCGAAAATGCGGGGCGAAGCTGTGCCATGCTTTGCTTGCAGGTTCTAGGCGGATCGCGGCGCATCCAACCGGGGAACCACAACGCTCCGCCGGTAGTGCTCATAATGGCGGGCAACAACCGCCTGGGAGCGATTGGGGTGTGTGGAGCACGGCACCTGGTCAACCATGGCTGCGAGGTGGTGTTTGTGGTTGCAGGCAAAGACCGGGACTTGGAGCCTGGTGTGTTTTACCAGCAGCGGTTGGCCCGACTAGCTGGGGCGCGCCTGATTGGACGGGTTACTGCGCTGCCCGATCAGTCGGACTCGCCAGTGGATTTGATCGTGGACGGGTTGTTGGGTGCGACCCACGCGTTCAACGACATTGCCATGGCCACTGAGCAGCAGACCATCACACAGCTGATCCAGTGGGCCAACGAAAACAAAGCCCCGGTGTTAGCGCTCGAGGTACCCAGCGGCCATACCAAGACATCCCAGGCGACCAACCCTGACGTTCCCAACCCCTACGAGATGATTGTGCCGCGATGGACTCTCTGTTTTGGTGCGCCGAGTGCCGAGCTCACCTCGCGGGCCATGTCGGGCGAGCTGACCCTGGCAGATATGGGGGTGCCACATGCTCTTTGGAAGCGGGTGGGCGTGCGTCAATGGCGGATGCCGTGGGGTGCCGACTATTTAGTGGGATTGGAGTACTGCTAAATGCCCTTGTTGCAGTTCAATGCGTGCCCGTATTTTTTTCTTACTGATGGTGGTGTTTCTTCCTACCATGTGTTTCCATTTTTTAGAGGTGACATGATACTCTTTGTTTAACTAAAAGTTTTCTCTTTCATCCGAAATTTCGTTGCTTTTACGAGCCAACCAAGGTTTACTGCATTTTCGCGCGCGTTCGGTGCATCTATCTACTACCTGGGCTGTAAATACTATAAAAGGTCAGCGATTGCCAGCAGTTCCTGGGGAAGGGGGGGATGGCGAAGTCGGGTGGGCGTTGGTGATGTGGGTTGGCCTTATTCCAGGCTGTCATCGGGGTTTCTAGCTACTAGTGTAAGCGTAGAGAGTTAGCTCGGCGGGCTTTTAAGGGCCTGCGGCCCGCCATGGGACTAGTTTATATAAGGTGGGTGGGTCAAATGGCGTGGGTTGCCAGGTGTCACCACACAAGCGGTTTTTTCAAAAACTTGGCATCTAGCACATTGGTGAAAATAGTAGCTGCTCGGCCTTGCTCGTAAAAGAGAGCTCCAGTGGGGCACGACGAAGAAAAAAATAGATGCAAATAGCCGCAGTTGGTGGGTTTCCGTCCGTTGAGGCGGTGGTGTTGACAAGGTACTCCAAGGCGTCTTGTCGGCATTGTTTTTGTTTGTCTGACCTTTTTATTCACAAATTTGTTTTGGTGTCTGCGTATGCGTGTTCTGCATCGAAATCATTATCGATTGCAGACCTGGCTGTGTCAACCCACACGCACTCGGCATCGGCTGTGATTTAATCGCCGCCACTCACGACGCGACAGTGGCATCCGGTTCTATGCTACATCTTTCGCCTCTATTGATCACTTCTCCGTCTGCTTTGTACGGCTGGTCACAGTTCGTGGACCAGCGCTGCTTTAATCATCGTTGCTACTGGGCAAACCAATTCTCCGCTGTAGCCATGGACACTGCCGGAACCCAGTGGTACCCAACCACATTCAAGACTTTGCACGGACTTTTGTGCAGTGCCTTTGGCCATTCCAAACACTCCATTGCCGATGTCGCTGGGGAAGAAGCGATGCTGGTGGTGGCTCGTCGCCTCCAGGCAGAGCTGCAAACGCACCGTAATGCCCTGATTGCCGTTGGCCATGACTCTCAACCCAACCGTGAGCACCGAAACCGCATCGTCAACCAAAAAACGGCGGAAATTAACGGGATGCCCTATGAACTCACCGCAGACTTTGTCAACGAGACGACCAAGCTGGCCGATTTTTTGGGTATTGATGAAGATCTGGCGGCAACCCTGCTGCAGTTTGCCACCGAATATGCCACTCGCTTTGGTCGCAGTCCCGCGGAAACCGCCGTCTTGCTGTACCATACCGAGACCTACTACAAGGTGGCGGCGTTGGAGCTCATCGTCAAGGCGGCGATGGATGATGAGATTGCTGATCCGATACACCACCTCTGTCAGTGGTTTTTAAACGAGCATGTCTTGGTAGGGTCAGCGGCAGTAGCGACGGCCAGCACCCCAACAGCCTCGGTACTGGTGCCCTGGCTAAAGGTGCTGGTGAGCCATGGGTCCCGCATCGGCCATCTGCAGGAACTCAAGTCTCGCGCCCAATCGCTGCCCCATGCCGCCTCGGCCCACAACACAACCGAAACCGTGGAGAGCCTGCTGCCATTTGGTAGCCTTGCGGTGGACGAAGTGGTGGAGAAGTTGACGCTGGAGCGCCAGACCTTGGCCAATGTCCTATTCCTCGCGTGTTACTACCGCACCGCGTCGCCAGGCGACATCACGGCCCTTTGCCACCACGTCAAGGACCACGGGCAGCCACACGATCCAGTAACTTTGTACCTGATTGCCAGCATCCTGGCCTGCATTGACTTGCCGGCAGCTGCTGTTCCGAATCCCGAACGCTCCGACACGGCTGCTGCCTTTGCTTCCACGGCCCACGTGGCGGCCATCACCCAGATCAGTGACCTGCTAAACTCGGTCAACCGTTGGCCGATCAACTCTGTCTTTTTCCGAGGGCTGCGCGGCCTGATTCTCCTGCAGTGGAGCCAATTCCTTTTGCTCATCCTGCACCGTTACCCTGCCTTTGAGTCCCAAGTGGGCTTTCGTGAGGACCGGATCGAACAGTGGGTCGAGCACGCGGTGCAGCTGGGGGCGTTTCCATTCATTACCCATTACTGCCTGTCGTTCAAGACCATTAACGCCAGCCGGTACGAAACCCCGGACGTTCACGTGTACCCGCCCACTGCTCGGGCCACCGACCCCGATTTTCAGTGGCACATGTGTCATCAACTCTGCCAAACCATTATTGGGTTGATTGCCAACATGTCCAGCATCCTGCGGCGTATGCGCTACCGTGAAGAAGATAGCTTTTTGCATATGCACCACCAGCAAGCACAGCGACTGACCCACGACGGTTCAGTTTTTGACTCGCGGTCTACAGCCGACGGGGGCGTCTTTGCGCGACCGTCCGAACCTGTATTGCAGCACGACATCGAGCAGCTGTTCACCGTGGTGGCTACGCTGTATGCGGACCGACCGGACATGGGCCTGCAGTTTTGGGTGGCATTATCCCCTTCCCACCTGCCCCTCACGGAGCAGCCGCTAATGTACAAGGGCATGAATGCCCGGTTGGACACGTTGGACGAACGTTTGCACGTGTTTTTGAAGTGGGCTTCGGACTGCCGCGTTCCAGGCATGGTCCGTGCCTACTTTGACATGCTGGGCTCTTTGGCCACTGGACCCCAGTGCGCTCAGTTTGCCTACATTTTTATGAGCACTGGTTCAGCGGCAGTCGCAGCGTCATCGGCTGGTGGGTTGCCTCGCAGCCTGTGCTCCTGGTCTGCTCTGTTTGCCGCGCTGGAATTTTACGCCCAGCGTCTTCGTCAGGCGGCAGCCACGAACCCTGCCACGGGAACGCTGGCCCTGAGTGGGTTGGTGGGAGGTAATGTCGCGAGCGGCATGACAAATGCGGCTGCCGTGGCCATCCCGCCAGCAGAAGTGGACCTTATTCTGTCTTTTTTGCGATTGCTACGACAGGTGGTCTCGCATTCGATCGTGGTACGCATCACCTTGTACGAGAGCGCCCAATACCGTGCGCTGTACACGCTCTTTAACCTGCTCGGGTGCCGTATTCCTATCACCCTTAAGGCGGCAATCTTGAGTACCATTGCGGCCTTTTGTGCCCCACCGGCTGCCGCTGTGCGAGACCACGAGCTGGACATTGTTCCTGCCACGGTGGAAATTGCCAAGCAGGTATGGCATTTCTTGGAGATGTCACAAACAGTACCCACCGTACACGACGTGGCCATCCTCCAGCGGCACTACCAGCAACAGCAGCAACAGCCCCCAACGACGCAGGTAGCGTCATTTCTGGCTAACTCGCCAACTCGCACCCCCAACGTTCATTTGACGTCGGGGGTGATTCCGCCCTCGGTGACACGTCCTTTGGCGGAAGGCCAAAGCGCAGGGATGCTGTTCGAGTTGGAAGAAATTGAATCCATGAAGGAAATCTACCCCGAGACGCTGGCGTTTATTCACCTCCTGTTGGCCTTGATCCACCCGCCCTTGGATACCAAGGCCACTGGGGCCAATGTGCCACGCCTTACCGATGGGATGGATCCATTTCCCGTGGCGAGTGGCTACGGAACCGCGTCGCCATCGATACCCGCTGATTTGGGTGGAGCATACCGATTGCCGGGCGTTGCGCCTTATGTGATCTTAGTGGTGGACAATGTGCTGCTCAAGGCTGACCAACGAGGTTATCGTTGCCCAACGGAGAAATGGCAGGTGGTATCGGCCTGCCTGCAGCTGGTGGAGCGATGCCTGCAGACATTTGACTTGACCCATTTCCTATTGAACCCCGATGTGCGAGCGTTTTCAGAGCAACACGCCTTCGATCCCGCGCAGTTTACCAAGTCCTTGAGCCAAACCCAATCGGGCGACCAGGCCCTCCCTCCCCAGCTGGCCACCATCCTTTGTTCACTATTGCTTCACCCAGGGTTTGACCTGTTGGTGCGAATCTTGACGGGAACCAAGCTGTGCGATACCCTGCTCGACATCTTGCAAATCAACAACGTCGACGTGCTAAACACACCCGCCGGAGCCGCCGATGGGACCGAGAATGGGCCATTGGGCGATACGAGCATGCCCCGTACCGAGGCCCTGCTGTTAGCCGAGGTTACTCGCCGCGTGCTCCGTATTCTATTCCATGTGCTCCAAGTGCAGTCAGTGTTTTTGAGCCAGCTGTACCCACTGTTGGCGGATCCCTGGGTGCAGGACCAGCTCCAGATTAATCCGTTGCATCTACCACGAAGCATCACGTCCTTGGACCAATTGCTGCTGTACCGGTACCCAGCCATCGTCCAAATGGCCCTACTGATCAACTGCCAAACCTGCCCCGAAGTATGCTTGCTGTCGATACATTTGCTGGGTCAGCTGGCAGCCTCTCCCGTGTTTTGTGGAACGGCCCATCCTTTGACCGATGTCAGTCATCCAGCATTGCTACCCGACCTGCCAGGCGACGGGATCAATCGGTTGGTCACGCTTCTTGAAAATAGTGACGAGTCCCTGCGGATTCTGTATGGATACCTCGAACGCTTGGAGCAGGATGAGCCCGAGCTCAACGACGCTAGCGTGATTGAGGGCACCGATGATCCTGTGCGTTGGACCGCTGCCGCTGACAGAGGTGGCAACGCTTCGCGAAGCCCTATCAATGCCAACACTGTCCGTCTGGCCATTATCGATTTAATCCTCGCTAATTTGGACCCGCACTGCGGTTGCCCATCGTTGGCCCATTGGTTGCTGGGGTTTGACGTGTCATCGCCGCAAGCGGTGCGCAGCTCCCAGATCCGCGACCCACAGTTGGTGGCCATGACCGTGGACGCTCAGCGCACACCAACTAAGATGTCCTGCTTGCACATTTTGTTAGAAGCGCTTCGCCAGGGCACGTCCACCAGTCCAGGCATGGCCTCCGATGGTGTCACTGACACTGATGCTGAGCCCGATCAGGGCCTGTTTACGCAACACCCAGTGTTTGCCGAGCGCTGCTACCACCTGATGTACCGGCTTTGCGCCGATGCCAACACGGGGCCGCCGGTGCGCAAATATCTGCGTGAGATTGAGGACTTTTACCCCAAGCAGCTGGGGTTGATGGTCCACTCTTCGGCGGTGTTCCTGGAGCCTTCAGCGGTCAAAGGGGATCCAAATGAAGTGACCATGAGCCCAGACTGGGTGAATATCATGCGTTCCGTGGCCTTTTTGCACCAGCGCGCCTGGCTGTTTCGAGGGTCGGCGCTCGAATTGCACCAACTGGCCACGAGCCAACAGCGGACCAAAGCTATGGAGTTGCTGCGCGTACTTTACCAGCCCACAGGTGAATCAGCCGAGAATGGCTTAGGTGCCGCCCTAACCGTGGCCGATGTGGACGAACACCATGTGGCGTTTTGGGAGCAGACCATTTCGGCCCAGTTGGCCAGCAAGTTTGGCCTGATGGGCACGCCGGCCCATACGGTGCCATTGACCCGGTGGTTTGTCGAGTTGTACAGCCTTTGGCGTGAGACCCACCTGTTCTTCCAACAAGCCTATCAGACACTAGATGCGGCCAACGATGGTAACGCCGCCGTACCTACTGTCTCCCGACCAGCACCCAAGGAGGATGATGGCAGTACCCCGTCGCCATCGCTGGAGTACTTTCAGCGGGTCAATTTTCAAGCATTCACGCGGACCGACAGCCAAGGGTGTACCACCTACGATTTACGGGCCCTGTACCTGCAGCTCCAAGCGGAATTGCGCCGCAAGGAACATGAGGGCGTAATCAGCTCCTTGGGCCATCGCCACAATGCCCAGCAGGAGATTCGTCGCATCCTCAAGTTTTTGTTTGTCAAATCCCAGCAGCTCAAAGTGGAACACGCTCATAGCCATGCGCTGCACTCGTGGCAGCAGCTGGTCGAAGTTACTTTTACCAGCGGGTTTGATTACTTGCGCGACTTTGTCAGCGGTGGTGGTGAATCGGATGGATGGTCGACCCGTCATGATTTATTTCCTCTGCCTTCAGCCAGCGTCGGTGCCACCCAACAACGGTCGCTCGGGGGCCAGTCATGCGAGCCGCTGGTCCTTCAGCTGTTGGATGTGACACTGACGCGGTTCAGGTTACTTGGTCATCAGGCTGACAAGGCAATGTCGTCGGGCCTGATTCATTTGGGCAATTTGGTCCTGTTGTTGGTCGCCAAACTTGGCTATGACTTGCCCCAGCGGTTGGGGGTGATGGCGTCGGTCTGGCTCCAGACGCACCGCCAAACGGCCGCTGGGTCCGCCAGCAGCATGGCGTTGCTGGAATCCCAGTTTCCCGTACCATGGCTGGCCGCCCTGTGGGAGCGGTTGATCCCGTCCGTGGTGGATACGGGCTCTGCTTTGGCGTTGCGAGGCACACTGTACACGGCGGTGCTGTACTTCCTTCGGTACGTGTTCACAGTCGTCGACAAGGATGCCGAGATTTCGGAACGGCTACACGACGGGCCATTGTCGACCGGTACCGCGGACCAAGGCCGTGGCTTGACCCAGCTGCAGGCGCCGCCCCGGTCCCGTGGTCAGCTGGAAAATGCGATTGTAGCAGTGTTGCAAACGTATGGTGATCAGCTTCTGGAGATGCTGGGTCGTGACGCCATCGATGGCACCGGTGTGTGGCGCACCGTGGCCTTTGCGCTGCTGGAACAGTTGGTGCGATGCTTTGGGCGATCGGGAGCCGGGAGCAAGATTGTTCAATTTATTGCCCATCGCAATCTGCTTCACCACATGGTCACGGTGTTGAAGCGCGACGAGCTCGGCTTGGCCCAGACGCTGCAACTCGAGCCACAGGACTTGATGCCGCTGTTTGTCTTTGAGAGTAAGATGTGTTTTTTCCTGCGGCTCGCCCAGTCACGGAATGGTGTCGATCGCTTGCAGGATAACGGCGTCGTGGACGTCCTGGACGACTGCCAAGTCCTGGAGCTTCGACCCGAGGGCGATACCACCCAGCTATTGCAGGATGACGCCCAACAGCCTACGTTTGAGCGGTACCACCACATCCTGCTGCCCATCATCCAGCTCTTGCATGCCTTGATGGCTCAACCTGCCCGGGAGCGAGCCGTACTCGCCACCAAGACTGTGCAGTATTTGACCCGCCATCGCCGAGTGTTTGAAGCCGTGTTTACCGATGATAGCAAGTTTGTGTCGTTGTTGGTGCTCAAGGAAATGACCGCATTGACCGCCCTGCTGAATCTGCTGGTCCGCTGTATGCCACTGGCGCCGCGCACCAGCGGGCCGTTTAGCCGCAGTGGCAGTCCACTGGACCTCTTTGGCTTTGAAACGGCGGTCCTGGCAGTGCTGACCCGCTATCGCGAGTATCGCGAATGGCAGCCACGTCTCAAGGCAGTGGGCGACCATGAGCAGGCGCTGGCCGAAACGAAGGCCGCGATGGCAGATGGCCAAACGTCCCTGTTGGACCAGCAGGCAACGGATGCCGTCCAGAGTCTCTTTCGAAATATTCTGGAGGCCTGTCTGTTCCTCACAGGCTCGGGTGATTTGTTAGCCATGCGCGAAGGCCACGGATTTATGCAGGTCAATGGGCTGCACCACGACTTCCAACCCAGGTTTTCCTGTACCATTGCTTTCCACGACACCACTAACGCTGCCGATGGGGAGCACGCGCCCACCTTTGGGTTACGCGCTCCGTCGCTAGCCACCTTGGTGATGGTGCTTGCCCATAGCGTCAAGGCGTTGCAGGGCTGGCTTCGACAGCGCGACCAATTGACTGAATACAATCAAGTACCGTCGCACTTAACCACCAGCGACGTTGCGACTATCTTGCAGTCGTCCCCGTTGAGCGATCAAGTGGATTCGCTCACTTTGTCTCAGCGCCAGCAGGTGGCACAGGATGCGCTGCACCAGCAGCTCAAAGCAACAACGGCGCGCATTCATACGACGCTGCAAACGGTCGAAATGGCTCTCTACCTGCTGTGGCAGCACCTTGAATACTACTTGTCGGCACAGGCCAGCCCTCACACAGTGTCACCCGTGGTCTCTCGTACCCGCGACAAAACGCCTTTGGTGGCCCATGCGTTCCAACAGCTCACGCGTCCCTCGCCTGACCAGCAGGCCACGCTTCGCTTGGAAGCCGCTTCGCTGCTGCAGCCGGTGATGGCTCAACTGAACTCGCTCAAACTGCCGGGACTGATCATGGATATAGATGCTGATCAACGGTCACTGTTTATCCAGCGCACCACGCGCAAACTCAAGGACCTATTGCAGGGTTCGTTAGCTGCCATGTAACTTCTTTGAGTGTAGGCAGGGATGTGTGTAGTCGTGGATAGTAGAGTGCTGCTCTGTTTTTGTTTTTTGCGAGGAGAGACGTAGTATGACTTTACGTGTGGGTGTATGGGAGTTTTAATTAGCTGCTCTTTAATTACTACTGGTTTCCTGAGCATGTCATTTATCTTATTTTTTACTAATTTGGGGCTTTTACCTCTTTTTTCGATCTGATACCCGTTAATAAAGCACGGCCTCGCCGAAGACTTTTTTGGTGCGCGGCCCAGATTATTCGGTATCATGCCGTCTATTAGCAGCCTCTTACTCTAAGAGAACAGACAAAACTGGGTTTATTACGCCATAGGGTGAGCACACTTGATATAGATATCGTTATGCGCAGTGGGAGTGGACTAAAACAGCACACCCCAGACTGCCTGTAGGCAGCCGTCCAGTAGACACTCAGAACTTGAGGAAGGAACAAAAGGAGAAGAGAGCTCAGGGCAGAGGATTAAACCACGATGCTTATAGCTGGAAGCAGCATGCGCTATCACTGGTGCTACGTTGCCCCCTCCCAAGGAAAGGCAAGTATGTCAGATCCTTGCTATGGATTGATGATTGATTGTGTCCATTGGTTCATGGCGTGGGGGTTCCAGTCGACTCAGTTGGACTAGGTGGCATCAATGGCTTCAGTAGTGTAGGTGGCCTTGGTGGCCCAAGTTTTTGAGGATTAGTTGGTGTACCACCAACATAGGCCAGGCTAATTGTAGCCACGGTGGCGAATGCTAGCCAAAAGGTGCGGCGAGCCATAGCGTAGTGTCAATAGATGAGCGTGGGGTGGAAGGAATGGAGCAGCGCGGTACTGCGAGACTAAAAGGGAGAAAAGGCTGTATATGAGAGGGGTAAGGGTGTGAAGAAAGCGGCAAATCCTCACATATTTATAAGTTTATTTCTCAGGGACAACTGCCAGAAACCCTGTAGCATCCATATTATTCTCTTAATGCATCCTCGTCTAAACTACCAGCCACGGTAAAGAGGGATGAAAGAATGCTAGTATGGGTAGAGCAATCGGGTGGCAAGGCCTCAGTGTTTTCCTCTGCAGCCAGGGTAGTGCCAAATACAGCGGCTCGTGAACCATGAACGTAAAACCGTGTAACCATTAGTAAGGGTGTCGTTGGCGGCCTCATTTTCTTTTTTATTGCCATGGGCTGTACAAGGGAAACAGAAAAGAATGCTGCCTTACCTAAACTACCAACCACAGCACAGAGAGATGAAAGGGTACTGGCATGGGTGATGCTACCAGATGGCAAGACTATGCCATTGGCTCTGAAACCAGCGAGGGCATAGCACATCAGCCTGTTGAACATAAGCGCTGGCTGGTGTAACTGTCAGCGAAGGCGTTGTTGGTGGCCTCATTTTCTTTTCCTTTGCTGTGGGCTGTAAAAGGGAAACGGGAAAGAGTGCCGCTTCGCCTGGACCACCAACCACAGCACAGAGAAATGAAAGGGTGCTGGCTTAGACGAAACAGCCCATTGGCAAGGCCTCGATCCTTTCCACTGCAGCTAAGGCAGTGCCAAATACAGCGGCTCGTTGAATATGAATGCTGGCCGGTGTTTCTGGTGGCAAGAGTGTCATTGGCAGCCTCATTTTCTCTTCTTTTGCCGTGTGCTGTAAAAGGACAGTGGAGAGTGATGCCTAGTCACTCTGGGGTACACAAAGATCACACTAGGCTATTGGTATTAGCCGACTACCCATCTTCATTGCTTAATTAGGCTGCCTTCCAGTGCTTGAACGAAAAGCACTGCTGCCGTCAAGGCGTTCCCATGCATATATGCATTACCCTTTTTAATCAATGGTGTGCAAAGAGCACACCAGGATAAAGTCAGCACATTGCTCCATTTATCTCTGGTCGCTAAGGTGTGCCTCATTCATCGTCTTCGTCTGCCAACGCGACTACCATCCACCAAAAAAATTGGTAATGAGATACTTGTAGTGGATGACGCTGTGCTTGGCTAGTGCTATGTTGGTGCTCTGCTGTACTACACCCATGGTCAAGTGCTATGGGGCGTGGTCAAATAGGGCTATGA
Organism: Dimargaris xerosporica; assembly: GCA_027576955.1. Lineage (NCBI taxonomy): Eukaryota > Fungi > Kickxellomycota > Dimargaritomycetes > Dimargaritales > Dimargaritaceae > Dimargaris > Dimargaris xerosporica. Next base: position 20,017 of record JANBQA010000187.1, read on the forward strand.
AGGTGACCAGCTATTTCTTCGATTAACCATTGTGACACGTTTTTTATACAGGCATGCTGTAGGAGAGGACGCAGGCCCCATGCATTCCTGTATACTCAGTTGTCTCAACATCGTGGTATTTTTATCTATTGGTAATGTCACCCAATGGGCTGGGCGGGCCAAGGCAGCCAGTCAGAAGGCGCCTAGCCAACCAAACCCTAATTGGGCAAGGTGAGCTGCTATGGCTGCGCACCCAGGCCTGGCCTAGAACACTAACATATTTAAAGGCACCAAGGCCCTGCAGCCAGCTCATGTTATGCTTCCAATAAATAACCTTACTATTTTATTCAACCTACTCGTTTGATGGCTCTGCTCGGCCCCTATTTTGTGACAAGCCCATCTTCCAATAAATCAGCGCATGATGCTATTGTAAACAAACGCCCCCATTTCTCATTAGGCGAGGAGGAGGCTCAGGAATTTAAGAAAGCAGCTGATAAACAGATATACAGTTAAATAGCCACGCCAAGGACCAGTTTTGTCAAGACACCACCCTACTATCTCTGTCAGAGCTGCCAGTTCCTGATCGCCGTCGAGTGAGCTACACTGATGGCGAAGTGGGAGGCTCTTAGGTGGATGATACATGTGCCAACTGCTGGGGTTTGGCGATGATAATAGGTATATTAAAATCCAGTGACACACTCTCAGCGTTGCCATCAGAGCAGTTGGCAAAGTGCTCAAACAAGGCAGGTAACATCACTAAGATGTTGGCACTGCCTTGCTTCATCAGCTGGCGAATGCCATGGCCTGTGGGCACAGCTGAGACATCGCCAAAGCTGTTAGAGTCAAGGTACAAGGACAGCCCAGCAAATAACCATGGCTCCTTGTTCTGACTTGAACTATTTAAAGGCGTACTCTTCCTTGTCGCTGCAGAAGACTTCATCAAGTCAATGGGGAGTCAAATCTACCATAAAACCAGACCACCGTGAATTGTGGTGCAAAGAACGCCAGGTGTGTTATGTCGGCTGGTCCAAGGTGAGCGTGAATAGCCATACCACATACAAAACCACCAAACACCATGTGGCATAGGCAACACTTGCCTAATAAAACCATATTAGTAGGTTTACCTTGGAGTTTGCATTCGACCTACCTGTTGCATGACTGGGCCATGTAGACGCAGCCGTAGGTGCCTGAGCTGATAAACCCTAGAATCATATACTTGTCATGGGTGTGCGAACAGTGGTTTGTTTGCCATTGTCAATAGGCTTTTAGTATAGTCGACTATACCCCGGGTGTGAGATTGTGCCGCGATCATGTGTCACCCAATGGGCAGTGGCTGGAGAGGCTACCAATAGTGCCTACCTAATCAGCCAGGCCTTAATTGGGCAGAGTGAATTGTTAAGGCTATGTATCCTTGACATGCCTGATCCAAGCCATGTTTAAACCAGGCCAAGCCCCGAAGGAGGCACAGGCCATGCTTACAATAATTACTACATCTATTTATTCCTTGGCTGTTGGCTCTTCCTGACCTAGTTGAGACAACATAAACGCCATGTAAAGTAGTTGACGCTTAAACCAAGATTCAGCTGGCGATAAAGCACACTAACAGCGCTCTCCACAATAACACCCACCGCATAGTTCAAAGTGCTATGGCACACATACCAGTGCTGCACACCAGTTGACTTTATTGGAATAGTCATAGTATGGTATGGGTTGCACTGCCAGCAGGGGAAATCGATTGCTTTAGCAATACTAAGAAAGGGTCATCGATGCTGCTCGTGCTTTAAATGCTGCATCTTGTAAAATCTTTTGGCACTCGTTAGTGATATCTTGTTCAAAATCGAGGCGTGCCTTCAGTGGGTCAAACTTATCCCCACTGTTGGCAGTCAATTTGCGTCTTGTAAAAGCTTTTCTACTCACTTTTTCAGCCCCAACACACGCACTATTATAATTAAATAATACCTCATGTAAATCAATTGCAAGGTCTTCTAATAAATCCCTGCCATCAAAAGATAGGAAATTATCAGAAATTCGAGAAAATGTGTCAGTGGTATGCATGACTAATCGTTTAGCATTCGCGACGTCCACCATGGTGCCCTCCAGCCACTTCTGGATTTCCAGCTTTGGTGTACCACGTTTCATCGAGCCAACTCGTGCCTCCTCATCGAGCCCATAGGTTCCGAGCCAGCAGACAACGTAGAGTAAACTCTCCCAGTCATCCAGCGCTGTTCGTTTGGTGTCGTTGTTCTCCAGGTTCCCGATGCTCATGAACGGGAGCGTACCCGTTCGCTCTGGGCGCCCTGGTGTCGATT
>JANBQA010000188.1:0-22282 GCA_027576955.1 Dimargaris xerosporica
AAGCGTAGCTGAGAAACCGAGGCTCAGGCGAGGCTCTAACCTTAAAGGCGATGGCATTCAGGAGTCATTTCCGCAGACGCTCATAACGGGCAGCGGTACAAGACGTATACGTATGTGGCATAACACGGTCACAGCTGGTGCTTACCAATAATGTCGTAGGGGCGGTGTTGGCGCTCGTCGAGTACAGTGGACGCCATGGCAAAGGACAATGGTTGAATAGGCAGTAATACCAAGTCTATCGCAAAGGTTGACTGTTGTCCGTGTGAACCAGCACTAGGGCGGCGTTGAGGGTACTGCGTACGTGACAAAGCAATGCGCAGGAAATGGGGGCATGAACCGAGTAAAAAAGTAAAAAAGCGTTGACGACACAATTCAGCAAGAAGGCTGTCACCCAGGCGCCCCTTGGTCTTGCAATGCGCACTCTGTATCCTGCGTCAGACTGAGACAAGGCAAAGGGCGGTTCCCTGCAATGGCCAAAGAAGGCCTGTGGCAGCGCAAGCGTAATGGCCTCTAGCCGTGGTGACGCACACAACACGGTGGGAACAAGGCTAGGTCTGCTCTGAAGCACCACGCTATCTCTTGCTGCTGGCATGTGCTTGAGACGTACCCCAAATGCGCTAGGTTAGATGCTGTGGTTGGTCCCGCCGTACCTTGGGCGTTTTCTTATTTGACGGTTAGTCAACCAAACCGCTACTGGGCTGATTAATGCCCCCCTCGGGCTGCGGCGTAGCTACATTGTCATCGCGACCAGCCACAGCGAAACCTCAAGCAATGACCCTCAGCGCCCTACACCCTCTCGTCGAACACCTAGATACCACCAAAGGTCGGCGGGCGGTTCAGTCCCACTAATCCGCTACGATTGCTGCGACTCTGGTGAAAACTGGAACATGGGGTGAACAGAACGAGGGGGTGATAGGTGTTCTCTGATGGATGTAAGCAAACGTGTTTATTACCCATGGCCCAACCTGACAGGGCAATAGTCGCGGGCAAGTATGGTATATGGCAAAACGTATAAAAGATAGCCAGCAATGACCCAGTATCATTTCGCTTGGGATCAGCCCGAGTCCAAGCTATTATCGCCATCCCACCAAGATAGAGCCGACAATGGTGTGGACTCAAAACCCACCCTCCTCCCCACCATAACCACCATCACTGCAAACCCTTTATTCAAGGCCCTTGGCATTCACGATCGAGCCAGCCGGTGCAGAGCATTAGCGAGTCGTGTCTGTTCACTGGGTGCCACACCGTGCCGGTCTAGGAGACTGCAAAAGTCCGACTTGAACGCCGTGGACTGCAAAACACGAGCAGTGTTCGAGCGAGGTGACGAAGCGGTGTCTTTAGCCGGTTGTTGGGTAGACGGCGCCGAGTCCTTGGTAGCACTCGTTGCGGTGGAGGGCATGGGTGGCGGTGGTTGCGGAGACGGTGCACCGGGCTTAACCATGAGCGTCAAGGCAGACTCGGCCGTCAAGACGTAGTCTGATACCAAATTGCCGTCAGCGAGGGCCTTGCCCTTGAGCAGCAAGCGCTGGAATTCGGCTGGTACGGAGCACTGGGCCGCTAGCTGGTGCTTGAGATCCCGAATGGCAGTCAGGGATTCCACGGAGACTTGGTACACATACCCTGCTTTCATCGCCTTCACCTTGAGCAGAATACCGCGCGACGCCGCTTCAGAGTCACTAGAGGCATCAGGCGGCTGTGGTTGGTCGCCGGTGGCGCTTGGTCGTGGCACCGGGGTTTCAAAGTGGCACTTGGGCAGCGGAAAGTTTAGGTTTTGGGGGTCATCCTCGGTCCGGCGGAGCGGTCGGACGACGGGCAGATCGCCAAGCCGCAAAAGAAACGCCTGGAATGCCTGGCGTTCGTCGAGCATCGCTGCAGATGTGTGTGAATGTGGGCGATAAAAGTAGAAAGGAATCGTATCAACGCTCAAGCCCAGCGGTGCGCTTCATGGATACGCTGCACGGGGCGTGGTCAGAAGCAAAATGAAACGAGTTTGTCGCTAGACCAGCGCAAGCAGCATACAATAACGAGTCGACTAGTATGCCCCGCGTTGGTGCAATGGCAAGTGTGGTGGGGGTTGGCTCAGCCAGAACTTTGCTCTCAAAGCTGGCGTGGAGATTGTTTGCGCAAGTGGGAACCAGCGGTTGAGGTGATTACAATGCGCTGTTCCCGTAGCCTTCACATTTTCGCTGTCCCGCTTGGTCAACAAATTTTATGCTGTCCACGGCGGGTCCCTTCGAATTATCCCATAAATTACTGGATCAATTTAGGGCCCCGCTGGCTGGTGCAAACTAAAGCATTTTTTGAAAATTTGCCAACCCCCGCTGGCAGTGGCTAATGGGCGCGACAGCTCATGGGCCCATGGCCAATGGTCCTTTTGTTACACCCTTGTACTTTAGACGCCTAATCATAGACCCACCGACTCGCACGACCACTCATTTAGTATCTTGTTTCGATTTCCTCCCTCCCTCTTCCTTTATAGCTTTATCGCATTGGCTGTCTGCCTCTCACCCCACCACCGCCATTGAATTGCCCTGCACTTTGTGGCGTGATCAAACGGCCATGCTGGGCGCACAGCCAATACGGCTGGTCCGACTGTCCAAGCGGTGGCCACTGCACCCGGCGCATGGGTTCGTACGGCATCGCCAGCAGCAGTGTGCTTGGGCCAGTGCCTCCGACCAGCAACTGCGCCCCTGGCATCGGCCCACAGACCTACAGCGCCGTCAATACACCGACTCATCGTCGGACAGCAGGAAGAGAAAAACCACCCAGGCCCACCAACTCGACCTAAGCTATCTGTACCCCGACTCCATAGCAAGTGGCCTAGTCACCACCCGTGAGGTGGACAGGGGCACCGACCTCGACCTCGCCATTAGTCAAGTTTTTTTGCGCCACCAGCCGCACACACTGACCCAGTTGGAACCGTTGCTGTCCCGACCCGCTGATTATACACGGTTTCTCTACCGCGAATTCCTCGATCTATGGCCTGTTATCAGCAAAGACGCGACGATACACGATTGGAACACGTTTTTTAGCCTGATGGCTCACCACCACGGCCTAGCCACCTTTGTTTCTCTTCACCACCCCGAGGTCAATGTCGTGACCGTGAGTAGCGCTGACAAGTCGGCGGTGATCATGCCCAGCTTTCGGCCCAATCAGGAGCGTGGGCGACTCATCGTACCAGCCACTGGACGGTTGCCCGGTGGCCGTGTGCACCCCATTTTTCAAACCTTATTTAGTGATCCTTCCCGCTACCTGCCCCGAGACAGCTCCGATATCATTGCCCAGTTGCTACCCTACGCCTCTGCTCACCAGTTTCGTGACCTTATGGCCTATGTTCAGGACCAAAAGATTGCGGAAACCCCCCCGTTGCTCAAACAGCAATTTCTGTGGTACGGTCTGAACCGAAACCTGGCTGGCGTCAATTCCACTTTTCTCAAAATTATCGACATTGGCTCGCCCAAACACCCGCTTGATGAAGTGTGCTGCGCCTTGGTGATTCGGTTTACCCTCGAATTCGGGACCGTCAAACAGGCTCTATCGTACATGGAGGTCTTTCGAGATCGAAATCAGCCCTTGAACACGGTGGCGCTAGTGATTTTGCTGCGTGGCCTGTCGTACTTTCAGGATGCTGCTGGGCTCCGGCACCTGGTTGCACTAATATTAACCAAATCTCCCTGGCTGACCACATTGCAACGGGAACCGGTCACAGCCACCAATGTGTTAGCTGCAACGATTCGGTTGGGCGCGTGGCCTTCGTTTAATGCGTTGGCAGCAAAGCTGACCCATACATCGCGTAACGACATGATGCACACCACGCTGATCCGCGGCTACTTGGCTCAGGACAAGTATACCCACGTGCAACGGGAGCTGCAATTAATGGAATCAACGGGCACCAGGCCTGATGCGCTGCTTCTGGCTCACATTGCGCAGTTTGCCCTGACAGTTCCCGAGTTGGCCAATAGCATACCAGCGGCGGAGCGAATACCTTCGTTTGAGGACCTATTGGCCAAGGAAAACGTGGAGAAGCTGCAATACTTTGTTGCTGCTTACGCCAAGGTGCTCGATCGGGTGAAGCTTCACAAACTCACATCGCACGTGTATAACCAATTGCAAGCACAGACACCTCTGTCGCTGATACTGATGCATATTAAGGCCTGCTTTGATGTGCGCGATTTTGCCACCGTTCTCCAAGTCCTGCGGCAACTGACGCAGCAGACCACCACCGTGAGTCTGCCCTTGCACTTCGTCCTGCTGGTCGGGTACGGCGCAACCAGGCGAGGCGACATTTGGCCCGAGCTGATTGTGTCCCTCCAAACGCGCAGCTGGCCCATCTCCTTGCCGGTCTATGGGGCCGTCATGAACGCTTTTAACTACGTAGGGGACGGAGTCACCGTGCTCAAGTACTTTGATCATATTGCTACCCGGCTGCTTCAGCAGCGACAAAGCTACCACGAAGGCATCGAGACCAATAAACCAAGCGAAGTCGTGGTTGGGCGTCGAGTCCCTCTTTGGCGACCAACGGTGAAAAATGTGCGGGCTTCGGTGTACGACGTTCGCTATAGCTTTCGCGGGTGGAAGGGACTCAAACCCATTGCTATCCAAACCCATGCTCCATTTAATAGCGCAGAGGTTACCAAATGTCGTCCAGTGAGCCACACGGATCCTGACACACCGTCGCCCCATTGCCAACCCGAGCTGCTACCCATCGAATTACCACGCGATGGCCTAATGTCCAGCATCCTAGTCACCATAATGTTCAACTCATTGGGGCGTAATAACCTGGGCAGCACCGATCTCATCCTGCAGCTGTGGAGCGAGGTTCAGCACTACCGGTATCCAATGATAGAGGCCAGTTACATGGCGATGATTCAAGCACTGGCTCGCCACCACATCCTCCACTTGTACATTCGCGATGTGCTATCCGATATTCACGACCGCGGCATCTTTCTGTGCCATCGATCCCAACGCAAGGTCAAGCGCCTTCTCCAAAACCACGCCCGGTTCTCGGGGGAGCCTGAGGTGATTTCCAACGACGAACTCAATATTCTCATGGGCCGGCCGCCAAACGAGCAAGCCAAGTCGCAGAACCAGCGGTCAACCATGCTCGAGTGGCTGCAGGAAAATAACCACCTGGCGTCGGATTTCCCGATCTCTGGCGACAACGCAGCCAGTTCTGGCCCAGACACCAAGCCAGCTGCTGCGCTCGGCGACACCTTATACGATTTCATCGACTAAATCCTGCCGGGCGTGGAGGTGCTTGCGCAATACTAAAAAAGTCTTGGAATGGCCTGGCGCGTGTCAAGCAATAAAAATTATATAGCCGGCTAGTGGAAAATGAAATCGCGCACTTTGTTGGGGAATTTTTTGGCCATGTCAGTGGCATTGCCACCCTGGCACACATGCCTGTCATTAATCTTTAGCTTTCATTTTATCTCCTTTGCCAACTGCTTGCTGTGGTTTGATTTCAAAAAATATTGGCACCAGGGGCGATCACAAGGTTTTTATCCAAACGCAGCTGGCAGTATAGTGGTGGCTTTCCTTTGAACCCGTACCCAGTGAGCTTATGGTCGGGCACACTCCAGCGAAGCGTCTTGGGTTTTTGCCGAGTGGGGGCCTCAGCTTCTGCCCCCCAAAACTAGCCTGCTCTCACAGCGGGCCGGCAGGAAAAAACCGATGCCTGCAATACTTTGATACCACTACCAATGACGTTAAGGACCTGCTTGAGTTTTATATCCGGCTACGTCATATACTAGTGATGGCGATCCTCAGCACCACATGGTGGGTCCAGGAACACGACAGCGACATCAAACAGCGTTGGGGAAGCGAAGGAAGCGGTAATCGCTGCAGGGTGCAATGAACACCTGATGTGTAGACAATAATGTCAGTGGTCTTTGACATGGTTGGTGCGACGCGATCAGGGCTCACCACCAATACACCAAAACCCGCTGTCGCACAATCGCTCTGCTCACCAGCCTCTGCTGCCACCCGCGTTGCACCCGTGTGAGCGCGACCTCAACAGCAGCGTACAAAAGGGAAGCCGTTTTGCCCCTGGCAGGTTAAGTCCAGCGTCTGTCGATTCCACAGTTGGGTGGTATGATCCAGCCCATGGGCAGGAGCACGCTTATGTTCGTTTTCGCCGGGAACCCTTTACAGCCCACCGCGTGCTGGCTCTGCTCTCGGAAGCAACAGCAGCAGCAGCCATGCCCTTTTCTTTTCGTTTTTGTCCTGCGCCAGCCATCGGCATTGTTGGTAACGAGCGTTGGGGTCGCGCCTCTTTCCCGTCTTCCAATATCACCCCCAGTGCGGGCACCCTGCCACTTTTTAAGAGAGATGCAGAGGGCGCCCTACGGTATCTTTTGGGTTACAGACATGAGACAATCCAGCCGTTGTGCGACCACGACGCGTTGGGCTTGTCCAAAAGCAGCGCCGGCCCTTTATCCCAACGCTTGGTTGAGCTTTGCGGTTACCGAGCGGGCAGAAGCAGCCTAATATATATCTAAAATGGCTAGCGTGCGTACGGGTCACAGCAAGTCAAGCTGGATGGTGGGGGTGAAATTTGAAGAGCACACTCAAGAGAACAGCAAGGCTGATGATTTATTGTGATAAGCCCTTCTCGGAGAATTGTGCCATTGGCCCTGTGGGTGACGAGTATAGCCAATTGGATGGTTGCCACCAACGCCCTCCTTGATAGCCGAGACGTGCGCTGTGCATACGCTACTTATGTAATAGCAGTGTTTCATCACTGCACCACGTCGTTTAGTTCAAGGATCCATTCCGACTTTCTCAGTAGCACTCCCTTTGGTGTGCATCATTTATCATTCTTATTTCTCTATACCTGGCCGAAAAGAAGTCGTTATTTTTTCGCTCCACCAAGGGCTCCTCGACAAATGTAAAGTGGCCCAGTTACGCAGGGATGTGGGCCAGTGTAACCACACTCTAGCGTAGCACGCCGCCACATCCAGTGGTTCGCTGAGCTGTCTGTACTCATCCACGCCAGCTCCCTTGACCCAAGGCCCGCCAGCTGCTGCCACCAATGTGTATCAGAGTTTTTTTTTTCGTTCTCTTGGGCGACCTCTGCTGCACTGTATGGGCGGACATGTCCCTGAATGATTCCCCCAAAATAACTGCTCTTGAGATCTCGGCTGAGCCGAGAGGCCATTAGCCGGTTAGCGCTCGCTCGAGTTTTTTTTCTCGTGTCCAGTGCGTCAGTTGAAGTGCAGAGTATATAATCATTTTGAGCTGCTGTAGACCCGCGTGGTAAGCTTACAATGTCATTTTTTTCTTGATTGGGCGATTATATAGGTACCTTTGGTGAATGCGTGGGGCAGGTTTACGAGGCGTTAGATTGTATCGACACAGTAATCCTAGTAACTTTTTCCTAGTCGTCGATTGATGTTTGGTAGTGAAACGAGCATAGCCTGGCCCCTACGAATGACCGCGACCGTGCCCTAGACCAGCGTTGGCCTAAGCAATTTCTGCCCTAACGGTCGGTGACCTACCTCATACCCCTTTGAGCTTGCCCTCACGGCCAAGTGTGGGCGTGTGTAGCGAAACGATTGGAGCTTGGCTGCGCACACCCTCGATTTGCTTTGGTCGCCGCTTGCCGCTCTTTCCTGGTTGACGGCGCGACAGGACGCGCTGCAGCACCGGTAGCCGCGGGGGGCCGTCAGTCGCAGCTGTGCAGCGGGCTCCGTGCAGCACCTGGTGCAAGCGTGCCCCCTTACGGGGCTGTATTGGTCTTGCAAGGCGACCGCCATACAGCCATCGGAAACTGTCATTTCTGCCCTTGCCTTGTTGGCACACCTGTCGGTCAGCTGCCGCAACAAGCCCCGACCTTTTTTTCCCGGTGGCCTTTATAAACGTCTGTCAGCGGCAGACGCGAGTGTGTGGGTGTCATTTGGTGCAATTGGGGTTGCGAGAGAGCAGTGGTTCTACAGCCGCTTGGTTTGCCCCTGTTTGGTTTCACCCACACTTGAACCATCGCTGTGAGCTCGTTTAGGTCTTACGGTTTGTTGCTGGCAAATACCAGGGCGATTGAAACGTACCGCCTCTCTGCACTGGGTGGGCGATAGTGCAGAGTCCATCCGCGTAGCGTGTGATATAGTTAAACTAGCGGCCACGACCTTGCACCTCTTGTGCTCCACTCCCGGCTTGCTTCGCCGCCATGCCCCCCAAGGCTCCCACCGCGACTTCCCAGGCAAAGGTGTCCATTGCCAGCACCAACGTCAATGCCACCGCCAACGACAGCCGCAGTGCTCCTGGCAACGCTGCGGAGCAGCTGACGGCGACCCCTCAACCTGCGCTCGGCTGCGAGGAAAAAGCCACTCAAGGTAAGGTTTCCGGCAGCAAGGAAGGAAAGTGGTTCCCATGCAAGGGTTTTTTGTGCTGAGTGGGCCAGGGTTTGCGTCAGAGCCTCGCTTTATGTTTTTTTCGTAGCCCTACGACTGGCTCTTCGCTGGGCCCAGGAACGGCGGTGTGTGCTTCTGCTCTATTATTTTAGCAGCGGTAACCAGAGCTACTGGCCAACCGCTCTGTTTGGCTGCACTCCTTCCTTTCCTGGCCCGGTGACTCGATGCCGTGATGCTACGGTTGGACGTGAAAGCCTTTTTTCTACGCACCTTTTTCTCCTTTCTTTTCATTCAGCGCATTTGCTTTGCTATTCCTTTGCAGACCCTTGGCCCCATTCACCGCTTTGTGGGAATTTGCCCGCGGGCGCACTGGGCTTCGCGCGTTCTCTGGTCAGCGCTGTCCTACGACCTTGCGCTCTATCTTATCTCCCAGATCGGTGGTCGTAGTGTGGTGCAGCGCCTGTGGCTGGTGAGCTCTCTGATCCCGTTCATGTTTCAGGTGGTGTCGACACCTTGGCCGCTTGTCGCAGCACCGCTACCATGGGCTTAGCTGAGGATCGCCGGGTGCGCAAACGCGCCAGCCTCGGCGCCGTGAGTACCGTCACAACAGCGCTACTCGACCACCACGACCACGACCATTCGCCCACTGAAGCGCAGCCAGTGCCCATTGCCCAGGCACCCAGCGGTCGTAGCTATGATGCCGGGCTGTGGTCGCGGTCAGGCCTGGGTCAGCATTCGCAGCAGGCGTCCACGCCATTAGCGCTGAGCCGCGCCTGGGATACACTAACCACCTACTCGGCCTCTCTGGTACCTGATGCCACTGGGTTATGGCCACGCCGATTAGGTGGCGCGTCTGGTAACAACGAGCCATACCATCCCGTGGGCATTGCTGCTCCCAACACACCACCGTCGGATACCGAGAGCCGCTTGTCCGCCGACTTGCCACTCGAAACCGACGATGTCTTTCAGGACCGATCGCCGCCACCCGACGAAAGCACCGTCACTGTGGTCAACAAATCGGCTACGGCAACGGCCAAGCAGAAGCGCTCCTCCCAGTCGCTGAGTGACATCGTGATCAATGCCTTTGCCGCCACGCAGGCCGATGAAGGCGACCACGGCTGGGCCTCCGATGCCCAATGCCATCAAAGCATCTACCTGGCCGAAGAAGAATTGACCATCGGTGTGTACGGCTACCGATACAACACGCTGGCCCTGTACTTGTACTATCTCTTATGCGTGCTCTCTCTGGGCGTGGTGTACCTGCTCGGGCGTTGGTTCGCCCAACGGCGGATTGGATGGCTGGCCCGCCCTTACCCACTGCACCTGGCCGACTGGCTGGTCGTGACCAATGAATGGGGCAACTTTCAGATTGAGCCCATGGTTCGGCGCTACTATTGCGGCACGTATGCGTCGGTGTTTGCCACGAGTGCCAGTGCAACCGCCAGTCCACTACTTTCGCCAATGGAATCGGCGACCACCACTGCTACGCCAATGACCACTCTCGTTTACTTTGAGCATCGTCACAACCGGTTCTTACTTGATCCGCTTTGCCGCCGTTTCACGCATATCTGCACTTGGAAGGACTCCTCGTGGGCCAAGGCACCGCTAGAAATTCGCCGAGGTTTGTCGCTGCACCAACACACCGAGCGCACCATTTTATTTGGCTCCAATGCCATGGACATTCCTGAAAAGCCGTTGCTCCAATTCCTCATGGACGAAATCTTGCACCCATTCTACATCTTCCAAATTATGAGCATTGTTCTGTGGTTCTCCGACGACTACTACTACTATGCCGGCTGTATCCTGGTGATCTCCGTGGTGTCAATCTTCACCACATACCGAGAAACGCGCAAAAACGAACGCAAGATGCGCGAGATGGCCCGAATGGTTTGTAGCGTGTGGGTGTACCGTAGCGGCACGTGGCTTCACATCCTGTCGACCGAGCTCGTACCCGGAGACGTGTTTGAACTCTCGGATCCGCGCCTGCACCAGATTCCGTGCGATGCGGTGTTGCTCGAAGGCGACTGTATTGTCAACGAAAGCATGCTCACTGGTGAAAGCATTCCCGTATCCAAGTGCCCCGCGACATTGGACACCATGGCCGCGCTCGATCTCACCAACCTAAGCCCTGGCCCAGAGATTTCACGCCATATGCTGTTTTGTGGCACCAAGATCATTCGCGTGCGAGCCACTACCCGAGGGATGGGTGGCGATCAGTGGCGACGCGCGTTTAACGAAGATGGTGCGGCTAAAGCGACCGCGCTGGTGGTGCGTACCGGTTTCAACACCATCAAGGGCTCACTGGTTCGGTCTATTCTGTTTCCGCGACCCAATAAGTTTAAATTCTACCAGGATGCGTTTCGGTTTGTGGGCGTCATGGCAGTCATTGCTGTCCTGGGGTTTATGGCCAGCATCGCCTACTTTGTCGAGTTGGGCTATGGTGCCGGAGTGATTATCAAGCGCGCTCTCGACCTCGTAACCATTGTGGTTCCGCCCGCACTCCCGGCCACCATGTCGATCGGCACGTCGTTTGCCCTGAGTCGGCTGCGCAAACAATATATCTACTGCATCAGTCCCCCACGCATCAACGTGTCGGGAAAAGTCAACATCATGTGCTTTGACAAAACCGGCACGTTGACGGAAGATGGCCTGGATGTGCTCGGTGCTCAGGGCATGGGAGCGGGTCAGCTCAATCAGCTGGGCGAGCTCTGTGACAAGGCAGAGAAGCTGCCCGATGGCCGGTCGGTATCGCCAGCTTCGTCGACATCGCATATCCGCTTGTTGCACGCCCTGGCCACGTGCCACTCCCTCAAGGTTGTTGATGGTGAGGTGGTGGGCGATCCTATTGACATCAAGATGTTTGAGTTTACCGGGTGGACCTTGGAAGAAGAAGGCAACGAGCCCACAGCACCGCTGGACCACAGCCACTCTGACTCGCTACCACCAGCAACCACGACCATGGCGACCACTGCGTCGTCAACGGACCCTGCTAAGCCGACCTTGGAATTGACCAAGCCCTTGGCCCATCAGTTTCAAGATGGTCTGGTCCCCACCGTGGTGCGACCACCCAACAGCCAGCGGTTCACCCTGGAGAGCTTTATGGCCGACCCCAACTCCATGTTCGAACTGGGCATTATCCGCAGCTTTGAGTTTCTGCCGTCCCTTCGACGCATGAGCGTCATTGTTAAACCGATCCAATGCCCCACGATGCAAGTGTACGTCAAGGGCGCTCCCGAAGCCATGCTGCAGATTTGCCGGCCCGAGTCGATCCCCGCCAACTTCCACACGGTCTTGGACGAGTACACGCACCACGGGTACCGGGTCATTGGTTGCGCCGGCAAGTCGCTGGCCAAAAAGGTCAACTGGCTTCAGGTCCAGCGGCTCACTCGGGAGCAGGTCGAGGCCGACCTCGAGTTTTTGGGGTTTGTGGTGTTTGAAAATAAGCTCAAGCCGACGACCGCCGAAGTCATTCGCACCTTGGACAATGCGCGCATTCGACAGGTCATGTGCACCGGAGACAATGTCCTGACTGCTGTGAGCGTGGCGCGGGAGTGCGGCATCGTTGACCCAGATCAAGCTGTCTACACGGCTCGGTGCCTGGGCGGTTCTTTTGCCACCGACGGCGCTTCAGCGAGGCTGGTGTGGGAGAATGTGGATCGCCCAGAGCAGGTGCTAGACCCCTATTCGCTCGAACCGTTGGACCCGTCGCCATCGTCCCATGGGTCATCGTCGTCCTCGTCCTTGACACCAACGCCTCTGGGCGATACGCAGGCCCACCGTCGTCTGCTCACCCAGCACCACCATGTGGTAACCATGGCCACTGCGCTGCCCACTCACACCCGACATTGCGTGGCCTTGACGGGCGAAGCCATGCGATGGATGCTGGAGCATAGTCCTCTGGAAACGGTCGAGCAGATGCTGATCAAGGGCCAAGTGTTTGCGCGTATGTCTCCCGATGAGAAGCAGGTGCTTGTGGAGAAATTGCAGGGCCTGGACTACTGCGTGGGGTTCTGTGGGGATGGGGCCAACGACTGCGGAGCATTAAAGGCGGCCGATGTGGGACTATCGCTCTCGGAAGCCGAGGCCTCGGTGGCAGCGCCGTTTACCAGCCGATCGACCGATATCACCTGCGTCTTGGACCTCATCAAGGAAGGCCGGTGCGCGCTGACGACCAGTTTTAGCTGCTTCAAGTACATGGCCCTGTACAGTATCATCCAATTTGTCTGCGTTAGTTTGTTGTACAGCCAGGGCGCCGGGCTGGGCGATTTTCAATTTCTGTACATCGATCTGTTTATTATTATCCCGATGGCTGTGTTCATGGGCAACTCGCCACCGTACCACCGGCTGCATGTCCGCCCGCCCACGGCGTCGCTTATCTCCCAACCGGTGCTTTCCTCGCTATTTGGCCACATCGCCATCGTTTTCGGCTTCCAAATATTCATCTTTTTGCTAGTGCGGCGGCAGTCGGATTGGTATTCACCGCCCGACCGGTCCCACCGCGAGAGCCCCGACAGGATCCTGATCGAATGCTACGAGAACACCGTGCTGTTTTTGTTGGCCAATTTTCAGTACATCTTTATGGCAGTGGTGTTTAGCATTGGACCACCGTACCGCCGGTCCAGCTTGAAAAACTACCCCTTTATTGCCGTATCGGTACTTCTCTTGGCGTTTAGCGTGGTGGTCACGGTCGTCCCCCACGGGTTCTGGGTCTCGCTCTTTGAATTGGTCCATATTCCGTCGTCGTTTAGCTGGATCATCGTGGGCACGGCGGCTGTCAACTGCCTGGTCTTTTGGATTGCTGAAAAGTACCTGCTGACTCCACTTTCGGCACTAGTCATGGAGTGGACGCGATGGGTTTGGTCTCGGCTCACTGGTAAACCACTCTCGCGTCGCCGTAAACGGTACCGTGACTTGGAAGGAGTGCGATGACACGGTAAACGTGTTGATATTAATTTCTATATACTCTTTCTCTTAGACTTGCGTAATAATGTACGCTCTGAATTGTGCAGGGTCTCGTCGACCTCTTTCTTTATTTCAATGCCTGGCTGCGTCAAAAAATTTTGTTTTCGTTGTATGTTTGTACCAAAGCCTCAGCCAGAGCGATCGAGCAGCGAATGCCGTTTTAAGTTTTTTGGACCTGGTGGTGTGCTGCTTGGCGCTAAGCGTTCGTTTGCTCGCTATCTTTTTTTTTGCTCTGCGCGTTTGGGAATTTTTACCAGACACTGCGGCTACCTGTGTATATCGCCAATACGTATAAATGGGCGCTGCCATAAATGCTGCATCACTAACGTTAAGCCTAGGCACTCTTTATAGTTAGTACAGATGTGACTGCGTTCAACGCGAGGTCTTTGACAGCCATCATGGGCAGGAATTCAAGACAGGGTTCAGCCAAAGACAAAACCG
This sequence comes from Dimargaris xerosporica, assembly GCA_027576955.1. Lineage (NCBI taxonomy): Eukaryota > Fungi > Kickxellomycota > Dimargaritomycetes > Dimargaritales > Dimargaritaceae > Dimargaris > Dimargaris xerosporica. The sequence continues at coordinate 13,752 of JANBQA010000188.1, forward strand.
CCGGACAACCCAACGACCAGAAGTATGCAACTGAGGTCCACGGCAGCGGGCAATACAGAAATTTGAACGACAAGGGTACAAAGGGTTCCCAATAGGAACAAAAAATCGCAGCCAGAGTAGAGCTGCGCTTTGTCTAGCCAGCTGCGTCTTAGGCCTTGTGGCTCAACTCGTACACAAACCCAACAGCAATCTTGGAAAACTCTTGGCAGTGGTCAAAGTTGACGGTATCGACGGTATCGCTCGGCGAATGAATGTGGCCATTGGCCTCAAGGTCGTCGTCTTCGAACGACATGGCGGAGCGGTACCCGGCCTTGTCCCACGATGCGTGGTCGGAGCAGGCGTACCCGCAGCGTAACTCTCTGGGCTCCAAGTGGGTGTACTCGGTGACGATCTTGCGCAAAAAGCTGGACAGCTCGGTGTTGGTGTGGTCAGAGACAATCGCCATCACCTCGGTGTCGCGTGTCGACGGGTCATAGAAGCCGGTCATGTCCATCTGCATCATTCCCAGCACCTTGCGCTTCTGACGGGCATACTCCTGCGCCACAGCCTGGGAGCCCAGAAGCCCCGCTTCTTCACCCGAGTACCAGTGGAACTCGACAGGAGTATCGGGATCAAACGAATTGGACGCCAGCAGGGCACGGAACGCGTTCAAAATCGTGACAGTGCCACTCCCATCATCGTCGGCACCTGGTGCGCGGCCAAACCACGGCAACCACATATTGATAGAGTCTTGGTGGGCCGAGATGATGACGGTCTCGTCGTTCTTGGGCTTCTGGGTCGACTCGATGCGAGCAATGATGCTACTCTGGGTCCACGGGTGATCGAAATACGATACCGTCACATTGAGGTGGCTGCCCGCCATACTGGCGCTGTTGGCCACCTCCGATACCTTGCCAAACAGCCACTCGCATGACTGGCGACCTGACTGGGACTTGTAGTAGCGCGTAGGGAATTCGGTGAACCGCGTCAGGGTCTGGTTCATGTAGTCGGTGCTCAAGTGGTCAAAGATGGGTTTGACCGCATCTTGGTGCTGCAAATGGCTCGGAATAGGGCTGGTCAGCATGTTCAACGGGGCCGCGTGCACCAGCTGACGGTCCAATGCCACCGTGTCGGTTACGTCCATAAACCGCACCCCCGCGCGCTTCAGCGCCAGTGTGTCAGCCTCGAGCACCCAGCGCGGCTTTTGTTGTTCATCCACGCGAATAAGGCGTCGGCCCGCTTGCACTTGCTGGCGATGGAACGCATCCTCTTCTTTCGCAGCCTTGACGCGTTCCGTCGAGTCGGCCAAGCCAGGAACCCACCATAAGCTGCTGGTGCCCCAACTCGCTGCCTTGGGAGCCAAGGTAATGTCCACTGCCTCGTCCAAGGTGACCTGGCGGTTAGCTGTGCTGGAGCCTGCCAAGCACAGGGACAAGAGCGCAAACGTTATTACGGTCTGCATTGTGGGGAGCGCTGCAAGGGTAACAAGCCAAGTTTCAAAAAATAAACTCAGTAAGCACCAGATGAGGCCTAACAAAGGTTCGCACTGGCGATAAGCAGTTAAGCTTGAGAAAGAGATGCTCTACCGACGATTAAGGGAAAGAGACAAAAGAGGTGTAAAAGCTAAGCGTAGCATTATCGTGCGAGGTATGCCGATTGGTTAGCTACTTCGCTTCACAGGAACCAAGGGCGGCAGCGTGTGCGCTTGGAATGGTACCAGGGTCAGGTGGTTTCATTCTGCTGGCGCTGCCCATGACCCACATTATCTCCAGGAGCACCTCGATGCCCCGCATATAACCTGGACCACCCATGTGATGGTCTCTACCCAGCGCCACCAGAGCGCAGTAACGCGTTGCTGCCCTATGTACTGCTCACGGTGGTCAGTCCGCCATCTCCGCCCGCAAAGACACTTGGGAACAGAGCTTTTCTCTCACCTGCATTAAGCCAGCATTGCCTGCCTGGCTTCGCACACCGAAGCTGTAGTGATGCCTGCACATTTTTTATCTCTTGTCCACGCCCAACAAGCCCCCACTGCGACCCAGCTGGGGCGGCTGTTCGGTATAACTACTTTTTTAGCAGGCCGACCGCACCACCACCTAATTTGGTGCAACACATGCGGGAGATCTGGTAGCAAATGCAAATTATGGTTACTCACATTCGTGCCTATGTACATCGTAGTCAACAGATTTCAAACATAATCCCAGTTTGCCGTTTCGACCAACCACAAATGCAACTATTCAGCAACCGCTGCGCCATTGTGGGGCGTATACGGCTGCCTCCATAGCACTATCAAGACTTGTGAGAATTGCTTCAAGCCGGGGCAGTAAAGACAGGCTGGCGCCCCTGTGCCTGTTCTCAAATGCCTATCAGTGAGCTCGTGGCGTCGCTGCTTCCCCATGATTTTTGGGCGATATTGTCGAGGAGTAGGAGTGGGATTATGCACCTCCTGAAAAGATAACTAATCCATGCAAACGATAGCCGGGTAAATAAAAAACGCATTTAATGGCGGGCATTTCGCCTTCTCTTTGGTGTCCAAGCTGGCATTTCCCGTCTGGGTTGTTTTGCCATTAAGCCTCGCTATCGAACCTTGCCCTTTTCTCTCTTAAACCCGAGCAGATTGGCGTTGGTTATTCTTGGCTTGCTAACCGTGCCGGGACCTGACGTCGCTGAACCCACTCTGCTTCCTTTGTGGTCACCTCAAACTACGCGTACTGGTTTCGCAACGATTACCGCTGCATTGAACAACCAGGCACTTGCAAAGGCAAAGACTAGTGCAGTCTGCCAAGACGCTGCTCTTGTGGTGGCCTGGGTCGTGCTGGTCAGCCGCCACTTGGACACCTCAGGTAGCGGTTGGTCTCTGGAGTGAGACCGGTGCAAGCATTGCCACCAGTAACTCGCGTGCGTTAGTGGTTCCAGTTGAACCACAGCCGCTCGTATTTGAGGTGTACAGTCGCGTGGACTTTGAAGTTAGCCACGGACAAACCGTCGCCGCCAGCTCGGGCCCAGACATTGGCTGTTCCTTTAACAGTCTGGTAGTCGTCGGTCAGTCGGCGGCTTTACAGGAGAACCACCCCTGGCAAAATACCCTGCAGCGTCAGTACTGCAGCTTGTTAATCAGCCATAGAGCCCGCCAGGGCTCATCCTCGATTCATTTCTCATACGACCAGGTCGTGTACGCTGATGAGGCCATTCAGGAGCTGACCTCCCAGCTTTCGACAGTGTTTGCTGCTCTGATGATTGTGCTTACAGCTTCTGATAGTCAACCCAGTGTGCGCGTGAGAGACCTACCGTGGGTTAGCCGCAAGCAACGGGCACGTTTGCTCGAGTTAGCCACTGTTTCTGTTACCAGCAAGGGCCGTTTTTTCCGATTCGCTGAACATGTCCATCCAGGGGCTATTCAATCAATGGGCGACGATGACTCCTGACCAAAACGCTCTGATTCACGGCTAGAAAACCATGGCCTATGGCGAGTTGCACCGCCGCAGCAGTGCCTTGGCTTAACATGGCACTTTACGACAGTGCACTTACGGTGCATGTGGGCATGCCTTTTCCCAACACGCAGACGTACATTGTGGATGAGCAATTACAACTGATGTCCACTGGCGCTCAAGGCCAAGTGGGCATTGCTGGAATGGGCGTGGGCAATGGGTACTGGAAACGGCTTGATTTAACGAGCAATGCATGTATTGATAGCCCGTTTGGTCCAGGCAAACTGTAGCTGACGGGCGACGTGGGCTGCTGGCTGCCCAATGGTAACGTCAAGATTATTGGTCACTAAGACCACCAGATCAAACTGCATGGGTTCCGCATTGAGTTGGAGGAAGTGGCCTATGCACTTACCAAGTACAAGGATGTGCATCAAGCCTGCGTGGTGATGCAAGACAACCAGCTGATTGGGTATCTGTCGCCTGAAGACATCGATGTCCAGGCTATTATTGCATTCACCAAGACACAATTACCACACTACATGGTACCAGCGGCCATAGTGCCTCTTGACGCTCTTTCGTTGACACCTGCTGGTAAGATTGATCGGAAGGCACTGCCAAGGCACACGTTTGCATGGCAGTCAAGTAATGTTAGCACCATACCGCGGACGCCAATGGAGGACTTTCTAGTCCGTCTGATAATCTAAGTGCTTCATAACTCAGAGAAAACTATTTCACCACATAATACTTTCTTTGACGTGGGTGGTGACTCGCTCAGTGCCATTCGCCTGGTCAACCTGTGTCGTCGACAGAGATTTCTGCTTGCCATGGTAGATATTAGCCGAAGCAATACAATTGCCCAGCTGGCCACGCTTATGGAAACTAAAGAAGCATATTCGTCAACTGTGGAGCTGTACCCCAATGTTAGGGGCCCAGTTCAACCAACATCGATCCGATACGAATTCTTTAGCATAAATATCCAGTGGCCTCAAGCGTTCTAATCACCAATTCTGCTCGAGTGCTCCATGGTGCGCGCCCAACAGACGTGGTCATGCGTCGTCGATCAGGTTATTGCCTACTATGAAATGCTACAGTTCCGTATCCCTGAACAAGCATCGGATCATCCTTATGCTGGCATCATCGAACCTACACTGGCTTTAGATGGCGTGTTCCAATTCGTTGACGCTGCGAGTGAGGTAGACTTACACACCATTACGACTAAGGCATGTACACGCATTGATTACCATCAAGGCCCCATCTGCCAGTTCCGTGTCATCAACCTCAACCAACGCCAGTTTCTGTTCTTTGTGGCCCACCACTTGGCCACAGATTTGGTGACACTATCGATTGTTGCTGGTGATCTGGAACTGCTGCTAAGTGGCCTGCCACTGCCTGCGAAAATCATGTCGTACCAAGCCTGGTCTAATCAGCTCCATGCCATAGCTGCAGCCCTTGATGCTAACACAATCGTTCTGCCGGATTTTGCACCTGTTCTTCCCTTGGACTACCCCAATGTTCCACTGAACCGCACCAAAGAGCACGCACAGACTGAATTAGTGACCATCAATGGCCAATTGCTGCAGCACTTCAACCAGTTTACCAAGCAGAGTGGCTCTGCTCCGGTGGAGCTGCTCATGACCGCGTTTGTTTGGGCGTATGAGCAATGCTTTCACCGGCCCAAAGTCACAGTACTTTTTGAATCGCATGGCCGTAGTATGCCAGGATACAATGGCGACGTGACGCATACGCTGGGCTGGTTCGTGGGGTACCACTACCTTACCTTAGCTAAAGAATGCCACCAGACCCCGAGCAACGTTTTGGCGCACACCCGGGCGCTTTTGTATGACTTTCCAGTTAATGGCTTCAACCTGTTCCTGGCCAAACACCTCAAACGCTTTGACTCACCAGACGAGCAAGCCAAATCTGACGTCTGGCCCCAAGTGGCATTCAGTTATTTCATTGATCATAGTTCAACACACCAGTCTGACCAGCCATTACTTCAACAGTGAAGGGACCTGCTTGAACCGATACTTGATCAGCTCTTGTCCAATGCAATATCCTGCCCTTTGACCGTACCCTGTAGCCAATTATCCAATCAGCTCAAAGTGAAGTTGCAGTACCACACTAACCAGCTAAAGAGCACTACCATGCAGCAGCTAGCATCAGCACTTGTTGACGCTGTGCAGCAATCTATCACGCAGCAGCGTGCATATTCAAGTCGAGATGCATTGCTTCCGTTAAATAGCTTTAGGCGGTTAGAATCCAAATGATTGGAAATCCAGCTAATTTTTTTAATATCCAGTTTCATCTTGCCTTGGATTTTTGATCATATTGCTACTGGTCAACTTAAATCCTGTTGACTCGAGGTAGTTGTCAACCCATTATGGCACAGGAGGCTTAATAGAGTGAACAACAGTCACGCACAATAAATGCCATCAATTGAAAGTAGAAGCCATCCTAGTAAGGGACAACCATTGGTTTAAGTACTCGTCTAGCTTAATAGGCCTAGGCGTTGACACTCTAGCAGCCCACGTATGCTGGTTTGGGTCATCCTAGAAGGTCAGGAGGTGATAGCTGTTGGTCAGCTTTCCGGTCACAGCTTATGGGGCGACACTATCAATAGTGACATGAGTGCAGCTCCATGAACAGCTGGCTGGTATGTTTATTGCCTATAGCTACTTATATCCGCAATGTTACAAAAAACAATGGGCCTGCTGTCTCTACACATTCTGAATACCTACTACTCATAACCAAAGGCCGAGGCTAATTTAATGGTGACTTGGCCTTTACAGCACACCAAGGACAAAGCGAACCATGAGGGCGCACATCCATAGGCTGTCATTGGGATCCTGAATGGTGGCCAAACACTCGGCGACTCGGTCAGGGGGAATGATCCCTTGCTTGCCCCGTGATCGCGCCACCAGCTCTACGGCATCACGCGGGTACTCTGGGTGACCCTGAACTGTTAATATTTGCTCTCCCTTGACCATTCCGTGGTTGGCGCACCGTGACGACGAGGCCAGCACCTGAAACCCCTCGGGGCACCCTTGGACAATATCCTGCAATAGTTATTACAACATTGCCATCAGGGAAAAATAAAGGGTCCAACAATAAACGTAATATTCATTGCCATGTGTAGTTAGCACCACAGGGCCATGTGGACACGAGCGCTCAAAGTTCATAGCTAGAAAATCTATTGGTTTATATCACGACAATGACTATATTTGAATCAAAAGTATAGTGCGCAGTGGCCACTTACCCGATGGATTTGGTACAGTTTCTAATAGCTCCCCATACAATATGCCAATAAAAAGGGCAGTAACAATTACGTGTGAGTATTTGGATGCGTTGGAGCCATTTACTCCTGGCCTATTATGGCTGTCACGATATAAAAAACCAGGCCGTCTTGCTGTAAACCAGGATCTAGCATTGTATTAAAGCATCACCTACCATTGTATCGCGGCTCGTTTTGAACAGCTGGCGCGCGGCGTCGGTGAGCTTCAAGTCAACGTTGCCAATCTCCCAGCCCTCTGGACTAACGCCTGTGGCTTGACCAAATGCGCGCCCAATGATTTGGTGACCAAAGCAAATGCCTAACCATTTGAGGGTAGGGTGCTCGGTCGCCGTATCGTGCACGAACTGGACCAGGCGCTGAATCCAGGGCAAGTCTCGGTAGCAATCGGCCTTGGACCCAGTAATAAGGATGGCGTCGTAGTCGGAGGGGTGGGCAGGGTACTGGGGCGGGTCACTGACCACGTCGAAACCAGTGGTCTCCACTGTCACTGGCGAACTTAACTGCTGGGCGGCCGTACGAAGCGAGTGGGTGAACATGGCCAGGTAGTCACCATGCCTGGCCACAATCTCGGGCATGGGCACATCTGCAAGCAGAATGGCAACGCGAAGAGTGCGTGGAAGCGCCATGGGGGGCGAATGGTGTGAGCGGTTCAGGGGAGCCGATGTTGAGCAGAGGTGAAACTAGACAGTCCTGAAAACAGTCACGCTACGAAGCACACAACGTTAAGCGCTGGCAATTGGCGGCACAAGCGAATAAAAAAGCGCCAAAAGAAGTACGTCGCCTTCGGGTCGTCCTCAAGTGCAACAGCACTGGTATTACAAAAACGAACCAATGAACTGAGCAACGGTCACTATCGGTGGTATAGGTTGGCATGGGTCGTTGCCGCTCGGGAGTCGCTTGTTCTTGTGACAAGACCAATTTCTCACCAACGGACCAGGAGCTTGAGGCATTGTTGGTGGTCAGCAGCAAGCACTCCCTAAGCGTGCTGGTTAGTTGTCCAATGCCTGTGTTGTATCCGCCAGCAGATCTGAGGGCAACCTTGGTCCAATCATACACCAGCCTTTCGGACAGTTGGTGTGCGCGGCATGCATACACTCGCAAGGCGCCCAGTCTCTACGCTGCCATTAACTTTCAAGCAAAGTGACCAAAGATGGTTCCTGGAGCTAGCCTTACTTTACCCTCTGCAGTCCGCAAAAGCAAAATACCTCGGGTCAAATATTAGACGACTACAAGTGAGCGACCATACTCGTTGGGGGGGACAGGGCTGCATGTTCGATGGGTGCCATGGCTTAGCATGGTGGATACGTGATATGTATTGTCGAACAGTGTATAGGCTTCCATGGAAGGTGGGTGGCAGTATAAAAGAAGAGTAAAAGCACAGTGATAACAACAATGACTGCTTGTATTGACTTCTTTTATCCTTGCTACAGGCCTTTTCACCCACCCAGCGTAAAGTCCGCTGATTGTACATTGGAGCTTGGTGGCTATGCCCGTCAAGTAGCTCCACTGGTTTAGTCAGCGCGGCAGCGTGAAGCAGTCCAAGGATATGACAATGCCCACATGCCTTGGTTGTGAGGGCGGTGCTGAATCAAAGCGCGTGAACTCCCAAGACAGAGCACCTAAAGTGCCTTGTTTGTGCTTGGTCACCCTGGCTTTGTGTAACTGTGAAATGCCCCGCCCGTCGCCAGTCCACTGTAGAATTCCACAGCGCCTCCCAGACTTCGGTTATGAACACCTTGGCGTGGCACAAGGAGGCATTGTAAGCTGCATCATTGCGCAGCCCTTTCACAAACATGGCTTGCCCTTCCCACTTGTGGAGTGGAGTCTTGTGA
>JANBQA010000189.1:0-22256 GCA_027576955.1 Dimargaris xerosporica
AGCCAAGCGCTCCCAGGGGGAAGCAGGTCACGGCACTCTGGCCTAGGTCACGTTGCAGTGTTACTCTGGGTCAATTTGGTGGCTGAGGTAACCAGCAGGGCCAGCCGATGGTCACTTGTTTAGTATCACATATTGAGGAGGAAAAAGTCATAGTGGCCGTACAAATACAGAAACTAAATATACACGTTGCAGCTATAGCTTGAGGTGTCCAGCATACACTTGAGCGTCCACGTGCCACTCCAGCGGCGGCAGGTTCAAATGATCGGTCTCGGCCAGGGCCAACACGCGTGGTTTCATCTCCCAGGCGTGGTATGACAGCTGGGCAAGGGCAGGCGTGGCGCTCGTAGTGAGTTGGGCAGGAGCGGGGCGTAGGCGAGCACGAGCCAAACAGCAGTAGTCTGGGAAATCGGTGCGAAATTGACGCGTGGTGGCCCACAAGAGTTTGTTGATGCACGCGCCATGGGTCACTAGCACCACGACCACGCGCCGTGGCGCAGATGAGCCGGCCAGTTGTTGAGCGCGGTGCGTCACTTGGCGCACCAGACCCGACAGGGTCTGCTCAATGCGGGTGGCAAGATCGGGAAATGATTCAGGGTAGGCAGCCAGCTCGGTGGCGAGCGGTTGGTAATCCCAAGCGATCTCTTGACGTGCAGTCAAGGGGTGGGCGTCTGCGCCCCGGGCCAGCTCTTGGTGGCGGGTGGCAACCAGATCTTCCTCAATGGGGGCAGTAAAGTACTGGTCGCTCATCCATTCACCGAGCCCTGGTTCCAAATGCAGGCAAGGTAACGATGATGCCTCAATGTGGCGCGTAGCGGGCCCTGCAGGGGACGCCTCGCCCGTTGTGCGAGACTTGAGGCCGCGAATGATGTGGCCAGCAGTCTGGACGCAGCGCAGAAACGGCGAGGTGAAGACCCAGTACAGGGGAGTGGTAACCTTTCCACTGTGGGCGCCCTCACGCTCCAAGTCGTGCAAGAACCGACCAGTCACGTACGCTTGCTCGATGCCATTGTCGCTCAGTGGTGGATCATGGGGCCGCGGCGTAGAGTCTGCCCAGCTCGGGTCGACGTGGTCGCGACGCTCTCCATGCCTGACAAAATAAAAGCATACATCGGGTACCGCTTGTACCTGAAGCGGCTTGGGAGCATGGTGGTTATATTGGTCCTTGTGCTTAACCGCTGCCTGTGTTGGCTGCAATAGAGCCATGGTGCGTCCTCCAAGTGGCAGGTCGGTCAGGTCGCACGGGTGTTTTCAAAAAAAAATACTGGAAGCGTGAAAGCGGAGCACAAGAGTACTGTTCGGCAAATGGCAAATGGTTGGTCATAAAATGGGCGAAGCCAGTAGCGTGAGTGCAACCAAGGAACACGAATGAGGCAATACTCCAGGTGCACGCCAAGTCGCACCACCAGACGCGTAATCGTATGGTTGCAGGGGTAAAGCGAGTGAAGCTTAAGGCACCTAAAATAAGAGTGGGCGCTGCAGTTTAAAGAACCATGGACGGGAGCCAAGTTGACCGTATGTCGCAGTCACAGCGACCACGGCGCTGCGAGTGTCAATGGTTTGGGCATTGGTCACCGCCTAATGCCGTATAGATGAGCGTAAGGATGTACCAGTGCTTAACACGGTGGCAGGCAAAAATCAAAGTGGGTCGATTGTTTAGCCAACCAAGGCCGATTGGAAGCATGTGATAGTTGGACAATCAATTACCATGTGATTCCAGTCGTGAGCAGCTGCTGGAGGGGGTGATATTGGCTTGACGCGGAACACAGACTTGCAACAAAGAATGCCCCGTTCCATACAGGCCAAAAATGAACAGGCACAATGAAAGGCAGCGAACCCCATAAAGAAAATTTTATAAACCGACAATTGGTTCCTAGCAGTCGATCTAAATTGGCGGAAAGATGATCTAACAAGCAATACCAATGCAGCGGCCTAATCATAGGAGCATTGCACTGCCATCCCTGCTGCAGAGCCGCTGACATACCCAGCATCCATAGGGCGTTGAGCAATAGTAACAAAAAATAATGCTAGAAAAAAAAACTCGAGTGAGTGGGGCGGCGTTGCGGGAATGTCTACTGCTCCTGATGTGTCGTATCAATATTCAGCACTTTTTTTAAAAAAAGCCCTCATGGTCATCCAAGGTCGAAAGTGGCATCAAACGGTCGTACACAGCGCCAATCTAGGCATTAAGCATCACCTGCCACGATTTGGTACTCTTCGCCAACTCGAAGCAGTATCCGTTGGATCAAGGTGGTAAGGTTATGTGGTCGGGAAAATGTCAACATATGGATCACTTCAGGATAAAGCAATCGCATCTGGCGTTGGAACTAGGGATCATCAAGTACGCACACAGACACACCCATATAAGCAATTCAAGCACCATGTTGAATTTAAACCGTAAAAATATTAATATCATGGCATCCCTGACGAAGGCGGTTGGGTGATTTCAGGATAACAGTACTCCAGCTCCCCCATCTACCCAAAGAAGGCAGTCAATAGGTAGTTATTGTAATATAACAAAAATACCACTCAAATCATCCACGTGTGAGACGCTAGCAAACAGTGCTTACCTTGGTCGCATCCAGGTCCAGCAGGTTCTCAAAGACAGTCATGACAACTGGCTGCCATGCCTTGATATGGTGCTCGGCGGTGCGCGGATCGATGCGGTTAAAGTGAACCAAGACGCTATGGATCAGAGGCACCAAGCGATCCTCGACTTCCTCGACAATGATGGTACGTTCGGGAGAGCTGTCCGTGTACATTTGCTGCAGAACTGCCAACGAGCACTGCAGGCTGCTCACTTCCTGCTTAAGCAAGCTGGGCACCTGGGTCATGAACCCACTCTCGACGAGAGCGAGACGGAGCTGCACGTCGGCATTGAACTTCTTGGCAAACTGGTACGACTTGTCCAGGCAGTCCAGCACAAAGAACAGCTGATCCGAATCCACTGCTTGGTAAATGGCCGTGTTGGCGTGGAACAGCTCGTCCACCGTTTGGATCAGCAGCAGTTGCAGCACACACTTGAGAGTAATCCGCTGGTACTCGGTTTGCGGGTCCCCTTTCCAACTCTTGCGGCGGTTCTGCAATGGGTTCATCACATGACTCGTAATCCCCGTGTCCGGTGCACCCGACCCCATCCCCGCTGCTGCTCCACGGTTCGTTCCGCCAGAGCCATCGTCGTTCAATGCTGACAGGGATCCTAAACCGCCGCCGTTGCCACTGGGACTCTCCCGGCCATAAAAGTTGAAGGAAGACTTGACAGGCGCCGCAGGCGTGCCGCGTAAGCTCGGTGCAGTCACCGTGGATGGCTCAGTCTGGCCGCTCATCTCAAAGAGCACATGCGGTACGCTGGTGGTAAACAGGAACAAAAAGGTCTGACACACTTTACGCCAAGCGCCATCGTCAAACCGGTGGTAGTTGTTTTCCACTAACTCTTGAAAGCAGGCGCTTCCAATCCGCGCCAATGTCTCGCTTTCCTGCGTAATACACACACTTAGGAGCTCAAGGATACTATCCAGGGTGGGCGAGAGCACGTCGTAGTAGTGGGTGAACAGGTCGATCAAGTTTCGCAGGGCCTTGATCAGCGTGGTCGAGAACCAAAAGGTAATGTCCTCCTGGCGGCCAAAGCGTTTGCCCGGTTCGGGCGATTTCAGGTCCCGAAAGATGGGGTACACCACGTCTTGCAGAATAAGCGACCAAAACGCAAACGAAAACGTAGCACCATTGCTCTTGAGAAATTCAAACAGGTAGTTGAGCGCCTTGGTCCGCACCTCCAGATCATCGCAGTTCATGATGATGTTGTACATGGCGTGGAAGATTGGGAACCACAGCCGGTACACAGGGTCATCGCTGGGAGGACCACCGTTAGGCGAGGCATGCGTTTCGGTGGAGGCCGATGCGCTGGGAGCAGCGGTGGGCGCTGTAGAGGTGTTTTTTTCATTGGTGACACCACCGTTGGGTGCCTGATGGCGCAGGTAACCAGAGACAGGAGCCGATTCTTGGAACCGCGCAGCCAGGTTCTTGGCGCACAGGTAGAGCATTTCAATGGACTGCAGGCTGGTGCGCTGGTGCATTGCCGAAGTGCAAAATTCGGTCAGGCACAGGACCAGCTCCGGAAAACTGCCTAGACTGACAATATCGTTGAACCGTTCCCGGCACACTTCTCGAACAATCTCAAACGCCATGGTGACAATGGGCTCGGTGGTCTCCCGCGCCGCGCTGGCCAAGGCCGATAAAATCGTTTTCCACCCGGATCGGATGCGGTCGCTGCGTGAGCGAATAATATGTTGCAGGCATCGCAGCACCATATCCTTGATCGCCACGTCGGGGCTATTCTCCAAAATAAAGTGAAAGGGCTGTAAAAAGTCCTTTTGAAACTTGAAATGCGCCAGTTCCTCTTTTTCCAGAAACTTCATGGACAGCTGCCGCAGCGAATCCAGCGCAAAGAACCCCACCTGGACGTTGGGATGGCACCCGACTTGGTGAAAATGTGTGCCCAAGATGGCCCACACGTTCGACCATTCCATGCGGATACGACCCATGTTGTAGTACGAAATCTCCACAATCTTTTGCAAGCTGTACAAGCGCGGTTGCTCCTGCTGGTCAAATGTAGAGCTTTGGATCTCTTCCCACGATACCTGGCTCAGGGCGCGCACAAACTCCACAATGGCCGTGCCTGACAGCCGGTAGCTCGAGGTAAAGATGCGATCCACCGCCACCACCAAACTTTGCGAGTTAGCATCAAGGCGGGAGAGGTCGGCCAGCTGCAACGACTTATTGTACTGTTTGGCACCAGACTTGGGCTTGTTGGTCATGAGCGCCGACCGACGCACGGGCTTGTCGGCCGCTGACCCTACTGGTCCCCGTGCACGGTCCGTGGTCGGGCTGCTGGCCATGGACCGTTGGGAGCCTGCCGTGGCTGCGTTGGCAGATGTGCCCGTGGCCAACGCATTGGTACGAGCACTCCGGGCGCTTCCCGCATCAGTGCTACTTTGAGCGGGTACGAGCAGCGTGGTGGAGCCACCGTGAAGCCCCGGGCTGGCGCCGTGGTCGCTGATCAATTGCAGTCGTTCCAGCTGGCTCGCGCAGGTCAGGACATCGAGCCACGACTGACGCAGATGGTTGCCATCGACGGCCGCCACGTCCAAAAGCGTCTTGATGGCTTCAATGTTTTTGGGTTTCATCTCCATCAGATCGGCTAAGACGGTAAATTTCGCCAACGTTGATACAAAGGCATCGCGCTCGAGCTCCATGTCAAACGTCGTGGCAATATGGATGGCGTGTTTGAAACTCTCTAGGCAGAGATGAATGATCACGGGATCGTCCAGCTGTTGCGCAGGCCCACTGATGCCAGCCAGGATGGCCATCCACACAATCTCGAACATGGGACGCACATGTTCCACATGCGATGCATGGTAGAACAGGTCAGACTCCTTGGCCATGTCCACGCTAGACTGTTTGCGCAGCATTTCCTTGATCAGCGCTTCGCTCTTGTTGGCCATCTCCCGCGATAAGTTGGCAAAGTACTCGTAGCGCGAGTTACGACGGCGAAGCACGTCCAGCGCCAATCCCAGCCCTGTGGACGCGGTGTTGGGGTCATAGGCAGTGCCATCGCGACCACCCCCCGCAGGAAGTCCCGCGTGGGCGTTGATGGCATTTAAAGGGTCGTGCTCGTCCTTGAGAATAATCTCATCATTCTGAATCTCGTCGTAAATGGCACCAAGGTATTCTTCGGGCAAGTCAGCATTCTCATCGATCCCACGGTTGTTCTTGACAAAGTCCTGCTTCGTCATACGGTGTTTAACCTGGGGGCTATGCGCGTCGGTATTCAGCATGATCACCGAATACGCCAGCACGTATGCTGTGTCAGCGTTGGCAAAGGTCTCGGGGTTGCCTTCGACATACCGCTCCGCAAACTTGAGCATGAACCGATCGATCTTTTGCGATTCCCCGGGCAGCCGGAAGCCCTGCAAAAATTCCCGAAGCGCCGTCACAAAGGGCAAATCCACAAACTGCATGCTATCTACGTAGGCATGCATAATGGCAATGTTTTCAGTGTCGCCCTCCCCCAGGTATTCACCCAACTGAGCCTTGTTCAGGCCTTCAGTTGTGCGAAAGAATCGTGCCACGCTCTGCGGATCGCGCAGGTCCATGAATCCCGCAGCGGCCAGGGCCCGAATGCCCTTTTTGGGTTTCCAATTAAATAGTCGAATGCCATCTTCCAGCTGCTGCTTGCGTTGCTTAAAGTACTTGAGCTGCTCTGGGTCGTCGGTCGTGACGGTCCCCAGCACAGGATGGTGAGTAGCCGTCAACAGAGATAGGTTGGGTGACGGCGATGGGCCTCGCGTCGAGCGGTGGGATGCACCATCGCTGTCCGATTGCGAGGGTGGAGCCACGGTGGAACCCGCGGATGCTTCATCAGGGATGGGGCCTTCCAGCTGGCCCGGCGAAGGGGACCGAGGGTTGACACCTGCAACTTCCAAGCCACGGTTGACCCATGTTACCAAGGACCGCAAGATAGCCGTGATGGCCTCGATGGACTGGCATTTCAGCGAATAGTCATCGGGGATCAGGTATTCGCGATGAGCGAGCAGGGCTTGGTTGACTGCCGACGTCGTTAGACTGGGAGGAATCGTGGGCCGCGCTCGAAGATCCCCGGGCGCATGGGGTAAGAACATGGCCATGGGCAGCACATAGGGAGCCTCTGTATCGGGGGTCTGGGCTGGTGCCGTGGCCACAGGGTTGGCCAGCGCCGTGCTTCCAGCAGCCAATTTGGACAGGGTGTTCACCAACCGTTCGTACAAATTGATTGCCGCATCGGGGCTGCAGTCGTAGTTGAGATAGATCTCGATCAGTGTTTGCGGGTCGTTGCAGATCTGCTGGAGGCATTGCAGCAAGCAGCTACGCTGCAAATGACCGCTGTGTCGCATCTCGATGGTGGGCAGGACAATCTCGCGGAATAGAACCTCAATCTCCTTGCGAAGGTATTTGCGCAAGCTGACCAATGACCGCGCTAGGATGGCCAAACTCACTTCGAACACGCCAAAGTCAGGCGATACCAGGTTGCGGGTCAAGCTCAAGGACAGGTATTGCTTCACCACACCAATAAAGGGAATAGTAACAAACTCCGCCGCCTGGTCAGGCCCCGCTGTCGCTGGAGGGTGCAGCGCAGCGTGCGGGGAAGTGGCCTCTGATAAAGTGTGCCCATCGGTGGCCTCCGTGGCAGGGTTGGGCGTCGGGGGCAACTGGGTCCGAAGCGTCACTGTAGCGCTGGTAAACACGTCCAGGTGCGAATTAAGCAAGATATGGACCAAGTGCAGGGCAAGGAGCCGGGACCGCAGCGAGAGAATACGGATGTCGTTGTAATTCTCCTTGGCCATGGTCTTCATCGACAGCTTGCACAGCGCTCGAAATAGGCTAAACGCATCACGAATGGCTTCAGCATTGGCATTGGGCGCAATGCCATCCACCGAAGTGCGGGTGTCGGATTCCAAAGGGCCCTCGTAGATACCTGCTGCCGGGTTGTTGGCCGGCAACTTGGGCAGTGCGTTAGTAGGGGACTCAGAGTCTTCACCTGTGAGTGGAGCTGATGCCGCCGCAGCTGGAACACCCGGTACTTCAGACGCATCTCTCCCTTGGTGTAGTTCAGGTACAGGGGTTCCAGGCACCGACAGCGATTCTGGAATAGAGGTATTCTCTGGTAGGTTGGCGGTATCGGGGCTGGTTTCGGTGATTTTCACCCGGCCAAAGATGATATGCACAATTTGGGCCAAGGTGCCCTGCGCTAACGTTTGGTTCGATTCGCTTCGGGAGAGCAGGTAAATGTTGTAAATGGTTCGCACTGCTTTGAGTAACGCTGCCTGGTGAAGGTAGTATTCAGGACGAGAGGAGGTGTAGGATACGGCAGCTAGCACTGCCTTGACCACCTGAAGCTGCACTTTTTCATCTGTCACTTCGCCCACAAAACAGTCGCACACCGTGTCGACCAGCTGGTCCAAGACTCCCGGACTGGCGGAGCCTGGGCTCACAGGCGTCGGCACAGCGTCCAAGGTCTGTTCAAAGAACCGGTACGAGATGAGCTTTTCGATGCAGTCAAGGGCCGTGATAACCACGGCAGGGTTTTCCGTCTGACATGCCAGGCGTAATGGTTCCATTAGCTGATCAGTCAATGCGTCTCCAGCTGGCGGCTGCTTCAACGCGTCGAGTGCAGCGGTCAAGGCATCCTTGAGCTTGCGGTCACGACGGCCTTCTTTGGTTTTTAAAAGCTTTTCCAGATCGTTGACAATGAAAAAGTGCACCGATGCCAAAGACGAGCCTGTCGAAGGAGCCGTGGAATGGGTGGTGGCCACGGACGAAGGTCGCGCTGGAACAGGCGCACTCTTGGGAGTAGTGGTGCTCTCCGTCACAGAAACACTGGAGTCCACTGCAAGTGTCTCGGTGGTGGCCAGTGGAGGCCCCATCTCCACGGCGAGCTCTGACGTGGTTGGCCGATGGGTCGTCGTTGGAGGTTCAAGGTCATCTGCGCCCTCGGCCGGTCGAGGCACAGAGAGGGCATAGTCATCGCCCGATTCAGACGACCGTGGCGAGCCCACGGGTGAAGGCGGCAAGGGTATGGCGGTTGGAGACAAGGGCATTGGGTCAAGGTTTGCCGAGGCCCCTCCTTCGGTCACCACAGGCGCATCCATCGTTCTAGCAAAATGAGACACGGGATACGGGGGAACAAAGGGTATCCCTCAATTACCGCAAGAACAGATGGGATGCACAAGGGGAGTCAAAGAAAATAAGGCCATTAAACGCACCAGGGGCACAAACCGGTATAAAAGCAAATTAATGCGGTGACGATCGTTCTGGGCACTACCAATGGCATCCAGTAATTAACGAGCGTGGGCAGAAGCAGTGGACGGCGGTGGTTGGGTTTTCTGGCCACGCCAAGGTCACGAGAAGGCAAAGGGAACAGCTGTACGCGGGCGATTGTCCCTGGAGCTACCGCTGTTTAAGCACTGCACGTGGCTACAGGCATCTCACACCCACCCTACCCATCATTGGTTTCACTTGACCCTGGAGCCGGCCGGTGCTACCGTCGCGCTTTCAACCTTGGCCGCTACTGAGGCGAGGTAAACACGCCTTGTTTAGCAGAGCTAGGTAGTTCAGTCTAGTCATTTATCGTTCACTCAAAATTTTAACGTTCAACCGTTTATCTGATAGATTAAGTCCCCGCAAGCATACCGCAAGGTTGGGTCTGCTGCATTGTAGTATTTTTTATTTATCATTCAGGCAGCACGCAGCCTTGCGGGCGACTTCAGGGCAACCATCCATGCATTGCCATTAACATCGTAAGAAGCGAGCGTTTGGAGAGCATGGAAAGAAGCGTGGCATAGGGAAGCACCACTTGCCTCGGTTTAATTCGTGTTGATGCAAATGCTCCACAGGTAGCTGCCAATGGACTCCAGCACATGGCGCACAAATGCGTGTTCTTCGGGCTGCAGGTTCACGCGCGGTAGCGCCGAGATGGAGCAAAGGCTGAGGATGCCGCTGTCATGCCGGGACACCTGGATCAAGTATTGGTCGGTGTTGGGGAAGAGGATCAGTAGCCGCAGCTCGTCCACCGTCGTGGCCAAGCGGTGCTGTGGGTACTGGCGTTGCAAAAAGGTGAGCACTTGGTCCGGCTTGGTCACTAGCTTGAGCAGCTGGCCCACCATCGGGTGGACGGTATCCAGGCAGACATGGGTGAAATAGTCTAGCGGGCATACCCCTTCAATCGGTGGTCGGATCTCCAAGGAGAGCGCCTGGCGGTTGACGATGCTTTGCCAGACATTGGCCACATCCTTGCACGCTCGAGCCTCAGCCAAGAGCCGTTCCACTCGTGCCACCACTTGCCGGTGAATGGCTTCCCGCTGCTTGGATTTGATCTCGAGCACGGCGTTGCCAATGCCAATGTCCCGGCGCCACTTGGTCCCGCGCTCATGCCAATCCTCAAATGTCAGGAAATTGACGTCCTGCTTTTCAACAATTCGGCGCTGTACGCTCTCCTGGTGGCGTTTGCGGTCACTCTCCGTGTCATAGATGCGCACAATGGCGTAGTAGTTGATCAACGACACATTGTCGTGGGTCGAATGGGCGTCGCAACGGTAGAGCACCAGCGTCGTGATATAGAGGGACTTGTTCTGATACCGGATGGGCTCAAACTTGTAGCGCGGATGGGTGGCATCCAGGTAGCACAGGGGCGCATCGCAGTAGAACCGTGACCGACGGAACCCAAATTTCTCGCAGTGAGATAGCAGGTATTTGAGCAAATCCTTGGTGAGGTTGGGGCTATCCGGGATCATCCCGTGAATCGGAACATGGGCGGAAAACCGAATACCCTTGGAGGAATCGGTGCACAGCAGGTTGAGGCAGCACAGCAGGTCGAGGGCAAAGGGGCTGGTGAGTGGGTTATAGCCCGGAAAAATGGCCGCAATGCTTTCCAGCGAGCCAAACATCAGCTGTTGGACAGCGCGCAACTGCCAATCCAGCAGAAACGATTGCAGTTGGAGCAGCTTGATGACCTTGGCGTACTGCATATCAAAGTGCTGCTTGTCCTTGGGACCTACGGGGCGAGGCGTGGCGTTGGGCTCCTCCACGTCGGCATCGGACTCGGGATTGATGGCCAGTTGGTTTGTAATGGACACGGTGGCTGCCATAAACAGCGACGTGTTGGTGGTCATGGCGATGACTCCGCCAGGTAGCCGTCGCTCCAGGTACCGCCAGTGCTCGCCCTTGATCGTGTACCCGGTCTTGGACCGCTGCTCGTGCATTCGCACCTGCGTGAACACCACGTTAAAGTCAAACAGATGCATATAATCCATGTAGTCGGCCAGCAAGCGGCTGCTGATGCTTTGGGCCAGTCGATTAAAGCTGCTGGCCAACGGTTGATGTTCGGGCGTCTTATCCAGCGGATACACCTTGTTGGTGTCCAGGGATCGATGCACAAACTCACCCATGAACCGCACAATGGATCGTGAGGTGTGGGATGACGGGTTGAACCCAAACAGGCTCACCCAGTCCTCGGGCACGGTGATAGGGCCCTCATTTTGCGCACGGGTTTGTTGGGTCATTGCCATCATGTTCTCCTCCCGCCGCTTTTGCTCCGTTTCCAGGTAATTGGAAGCCACTGCATCCAGCATCTGACCCCCCGCGCGAAGGAGGCTGTCCTGTGGGTAATACGATTCCTGCGGAATTGACCGGTCCACAAAGAAATCAAACGGGGTTTGCCAGCGCGCACGTTCATCGGGCTCCAGCAGCTCCTTGTTCAATTGAATCGCTTGAACCTGCCCATACTCGCCTCCCCGGTGCGGCAGGTAGCCATTGATGGCAGCAAGTATGGAAGGCGCAAATAGATAGGACGGAATATGCTGAGGATTGCCCGGGAGTAAGCGGGTGCTCTGAACAGCCAGTGGACGGTCGGGCGCCATGCCATCGGTGTCGGCCATGGCAATGTGGCCGAGTCCCAGCTTGAACAGAGTGAGTGCCTTGAGCAGACGACGCCGTTCACCCTGTTCCTGTTGGAGGCGCTCGAGCTGCCGAAGCATACCTTGCCGCGGTTGGTCTGGCACGTTGTAAAAATAAAACTTGGCTTGACCCTGAACGACGCGCAACACCAATAGGTACGATCGCAAGATGGGTCGCAGCAACCGGTTCACGGTTTGACGCCGCCCATCGCTTGCGTACACCATGGGCGGCTGGCCCTCCCCACCTGTTTCGACCCCGCTACCGACACGAATTAAGTGGCGGGATGGCGCGGTGACCACGCTCGTGGGTCGGGAATGGTTGTCGTCGGAGAGCTCGGGACCTTCATCCAAAGAATACCCTACTGCCCATGTCTTGTACGGTGATGGTCGTGGGGACGCCGCGCCCACACGGCTATCTGCGCTGTATCGCCCCGGCAGACGGCGCAAATCGCCCACCGACATGGATTGCTCGACGTAAAAGTTGTGCGAGCCCGACCGCCGGTAGTCCCGAGAGCCCAGGGGCGTGGGTCGGGGTGGGTCGTAGCTGCCCGGAAGCACGTCCAGCGCTGGAAGCAGTGGGGCACGTTTGCTCGAAGCGGCCGTCAGTGGTTCGTCCATGGACGTAGGGTCCGCGTCGTCGGGCAGGTCTGGCAGCGACCACGCCATGAGCAGGTGTGTCTTGAGGTAAGTCGAGATGCCTGCCACTCCATAGCGCTGCTGTGGATCATCCAGCGGGTATTCGTTCAGCAGGGGCTCAGGGTTATCGGCCGTCGGTGGGTCTTGTTCAAATGCCTTGAAAACCACATAGCCGCCCAGCGGATCTAAGATTTCCGCGAGCTCGGCCAAGGTGTGATGCACAAGGCTCGGGGTCAATGGAAAAGCAGGGTGAGCCACGGTGACCGATCGACCGTAGGGCAGGGCGCTTAGGTAGTCGAGCAGTCGCCACCCACGGGCACTAAGAATCAACGGCGAGGCCGTGGGGTCAACCACAGAGGGTAGGGACAGAGCTGCGTCCAGGTTTAAACACCGGCCCTCAGTGGCATCCAAACGCATGGCCATCTCCACCAGAAAATCGCCGACAGCTTGATTAAAGAGGTGCATCAAAGCGTTTAGGGTCTTGGTGGCATCCACTGAACCAGCCATCCAAATGTCCAGTGCAATTTGCAGGTGGGAAGCGGCGCTAGGAGGACCATCCGGCGCCAACTCAAAGTGGTCCAGGTCAGTCACCATGGTGTCCCAGGTGCTCGGTGTCGGTCGATAGAGTGGGCGGCTATCCCTGACCAGCTGCCCATCTGGATGTACCAGTGCCAGGTGGACGGTCAATACCCCAGACCCCAAGCGCGGACCAGGTCGGGATCCAGCCGGAGCTGCACCGTTGTAAAAGAATAGAAACTCGTCGAGTGGGATGGATGTCATTTGGTCCAGCGGAGAGGCCCAAAGCGAAACCAACCGAGTGTGGTGAGCCCGCAATGTGGACCGAAGGCATTCGCCCACCATCGGCTGCAGTAGGTCCAACAAGCACTGGCGGTAGTACAAGAGCAGCAGGTAAGGGTCATGCAGCAGCGGGTGCAGGTTAAGCCGGTGCCGTTGAAACGAAGTTTGGTCCGATCTCGTCAAAAAGTCAACGTCCTCCTGGGTCACTTCGTGTGATGAGCGCAAGTACTGCATTAGCATGGGTAGCACCACCTTGGTGTCCAGGCATTGCTTCACGGCCAGGACAAACTTGGGCACATCTTCGGAAACGGGCGTGCGGATACCAAACACCTCAATACAGAGCTGGCGCTTGGGAAGCAACACTTGGGGTCGTTGCAGTGGAAAGCTCAGGGGGCTCAGCTCGCGACTGGGCAGGCTAAGCACCGATGGAGGGGTGCCTTCGGTGTGTCGTCGGGTCATATTCGGAGCATGAGTGGATGCAGCTTCGCTGGAGAGCGGGGACGCATCGGGAATGCCGGCCCGACCTTCTCGCTCCTCGATGAGAGCAAAGTATACGGGGTCCTGCCGGGTAATGAGAAACATGTGACCTTGCCGGTGGGGCTGCAGCGACGCAAACCGTTCCTTAATCTTTTTAAATGCCACTTGCTCTTTAAGCCGCGGATGGATGTCGAATTGGGTCGAGTACACGCACTGGCATTGGAATTCCCCAGGCTTATAGTCACGCGCCTTCATCAGGTCCATAAAAAAGGGATGGGATAGGGGGCTCTTGTCTTCCTGCGACGCGTCAGATCCCGAGTCCGTAATGGGCTCCGAGCGGTCGGATTCGGAATCGCTGATGACGCCCGCCGAGCCCCGACTGGTTAAACTCACGCTGGCTATCTCGGGCGATACCCGCATGGGCGCGTCCCCACCCGAAACATTGCCTTCAGGCGGAGATGGTAGCAGCAATGGGTCGCACCGGCCATCGTTGGCTAAGCGCCGCAACAATAGCAGCTGGTTAGTACGAAAGTTGATCTCGCTGATCACGGGATTGAGGATGGAGGTCACTTGGTGCAGGTCTTCCGTGCTATCGGGCCCATAGCATAATCGGGTTAAGTCGCGCGAGTTGCTCGTGAGCAGCAGCCAAAACGGACGTTTGCAATACCGCTGGCTGGCGACTGGAGTAGCATCGAGAGGGCAAAGCTCGGCTTGTTTCTCCACGTACACAATCTTATTCAAGCGAACAAAACGGTATGGGCTGATATCCATGGTTAGCAGCTCGTCCACAAATAGCCGCATGCGATCTCGGTCTGAGCGCACAAACTGCAGCCCATACTCGCGCACATACTCGGTCCCAATCGGGTCCCACAGTCGGCGCTGGCGGATGTTGGCCTGCAGGATATCGAGAATTGAAAACGTAATCTCTTGGCAGTACATGAGCCCATTGAGAATCTCTCGGTTCATCAGCTGCTGAGTATTGCGAATGACTGCCGAGATGTCCTCGCACTGGCTGTTGGGAAGGTAGCGGCGCAGTTGTTCCTGGAACCGACTGAGCTCAGCCTCGCCTGACAACGGGTCCCGCAGGGTCATGGACGACGAAAACTGTGCGTTAGGGCTTTGGTCGGGCGGCGTTTGCGTCAGCACCATGCAACGGAAATGGAGAACCACCTGCACGTCTTCATCCTCGGTGCACTGAAAGCTCTGCGTCGGGTCGCTAGGCGTCCAGTCATACACTTGGCCTTGATGGGTGAACCGAAACGAAGTTGGGAACATCTGGATGGGCACCGTGATCTCGTCATAATCACTAGCAGCGCGACGGCGACGAAATGTGCACTGCAGTCCCACCAGCAGGGGTGACTGAGCGCACTCCATAAACATGTCAAAGGCCTCATTAAGGGCTTTGACTGAGGGCTTACCCTCGGCCATAAGTGTACAAAGTCGCGTCTGCATCTGGACAAACCGATCAGGTCGGTACAGAAACACATGAGGGTGGAGGGTCGACGGGAACTCTTCAAAGTTTACTTGCAGCCCGGTGGCAAATTCCTGGCGAATGCCTGCGTGCGCTTGGTTGTCTTGCCCATCGTTGTGAATGCGAAACAGCTGGGCTTTCAAGTACGATGTAATATTGATGTCCACCGAGTACGTTTCAAAATGCGGCAAAATGGTATCGAGTTCAACCCCGGGCAACGGCCGGCCCCACAACAGGGCACCGTACACCGCTCGAAGGTAGGCGTGGTGGTGGGCAAACCCAATCCGGTGCAAAAAGCCCTGCACACTCAGGGATATTGGTTGATCCGTGGGGATTGAGCAAGTATATTGGGTCGCCCAGGCGTAATCCACGGCCGCGTATGGGTGACACGGGAGAGTGTTTGCGTTTAGCGCTCGGGTATGAAATAACCCTTGGCCACGGTAAAACTGGACCAGGCCCTCGACAGCCAGGTGATCTTCGTGGGCTTCCAGCAGAGTAATCATTGAATCCATATCCACGGCAGAACTGGTAGAGGCCAAGGGCCGTTGATCTTTGTCTGGTGCTGTGGGTTCAACACCCTCACCAACGACGAGAGCGTGAGGCGCAGGCGTGGGCAATGGTCCCGTTGATGGTTGAAATAAGGCCGTTAGGGACTGATCGTCGTCCGACCAGCTGTCAAATGGTGTAGATACGAGGTGCGTGGCATCGTCCAAATCCTGGGCGCGATCCAGAGTCACATGCTGGTGGGGTTGGAGCGAGATCCCTTGGTGGGAGGCAATGAGCACACGTTGCGACCCAGGTACGCGATGGATAAACCACACATTAGCCACCGCGCCCAGCCGTGGGTCAGGCAATGTAAACCTATAGAATTGCTGGCGCGTGGGAATGGTTGTCATCGCGCTACCCAATATGTGCGGTAGTACCGAGTGAAACGAAGAGCCCGGAGCAGTTACCGCCACCGAGTCTGACAACCCGACCATAACCTCTTCAAAGAAGAGCTTGGTGGAAAAGGCCAGGTACATTGCGGGGTCTTGGTGGGTGATCCAAAAGTGGAACATCGTGGCAAATAGGTCACTGTGCGCGTCCTCGTGGAGAAACCCATGCAAGAGTGGGACCGATGCCAATTTGGCCTTGGAATGTTGCCCCAACGCCAAAGGAGCGTAATGGTCCACATACGCCCGAACATCGTCACAGTCAAACACCCAGCCAGTGTCCGTGCCACCACCCATGGGCGCGCTGGTATCGGCGACCATTGGCTGCAGTGCCTGCGGTAACGTCCAAGGTTGTGAGGACGACAAGAGGCGCAAGCCAAACACGTGGAGCGTATTGAGCGGAAGAAGTGCAGCCAGGCTAAAATACTGATCACGCAGGGTGCGCATGGCTGTGGGAGGCTTGGGGCCGGTTTGATGGATAAAGCAGAGACCAGGGTGCAATGCAGTATGAAAGGACATAAAGGCCGTCGACAGGCCTCGTTGGATAGTTGCCACGGAGACTTGCGGCTCCAGCGCTTGTGTGGCTTGGTCAAAATCATAAGGCTCGTGCCACTCCGATTCGATGATGCGCCTATCCTTGGGGTCCAACTCGAACAAATGCTGGCGCATGTTGCCACGCGAGGGATCCACGGTCAATGGAAAATCCTGGTAAAACACCATACTGTGCGGTCGGTGACGGACCAGCAACAAATCCTGGCCCAGGCATTCGGCATACATCATATAATACAGCCGCTGCAGCAGCAGGGTCAGCAAGGAGTCCACCAAGCCAGGTTCATGGTCACTTATTGTTCGCTCGACCGCCGTAGCTTGATCACCTGCCAAGGAGTCGGACTCTCTGGCCGGGCGCCAAGGGTATGCAGCGGGTTGAACTTGCCACACCCGGTATAGCCAGGCGCCCGAAGCCTCAGCTGTGGAGCGAAAGAGCGAAAGGTGCTGGGGCGCAAATGCGGTGGTCAGGTCTTCAAGCGCAAAGGGGGCGTACATCATTGGCCGCCGAATTAGCGCAATGGAGTCCTTCGCTTGGCACTTGGACTGGAACTGGGTGACGCGGTTGGGAAAATCGGCCAAAATCTGCCGCCGCCCATCAAACGACAGGTTGTAAAAGAACACATCGACATAGACTACCCAGTTGGCCGCAAAGCACCATTCGTGCACGCAGAAATTGACCGAAGGCTCCTCGCGGCTGTATTTTTCGGGCCAAAACGACACAAACGACTGGTTGCCAATGGAGGTGGCACGCCAATTGTGAAGGATAAACTGCTGAAACTCGAGCAGCTTGGCCTGGGCACGTGTTTCTAGCACGGATGGCTCTGGAAATGGTGACGTTCCGTGGCAATCTGCTGGCGCAAACGCCACCGCAAAGTTGAACTGCCGCTTGGCAAAGTACACCATGTCACGCCACTCCACGTCCCAGTGGTCGCCTAGCAACTTGAGCACCTGCTCCGGAGTGGGCACTTCAGACAACCGTTGAGACTGAAGTTGTGCCGCTGCGCTGGACGACAGTGCATGGCTAGGGGAAGTTTCAGCAGTCAGTGCGCCATGGTAGTAAGGCCGGATACCTGACAGGGTGCGTAGCATGCCATCGCGTTGCGTGACCCGCTCCAGAAACTCCTCAAGGCAGGCAATTTTGCGACGCAAGACATGGGTACGAAAATCTTCCTCGTCGTTTTGCCGAGCCAGCACGATACTAAACGTGCTAAAGGGCTTGATGTCAATATCAATCTTGTACTGACGGTAATGACGGCCCTTGATGGTGCGCTCAAACGAATCGATGGGGGTGATCTGGTACTGGATGGTTACATTGGGGTAATAGATCATTTCGAGACTGATCGATAGCCCCTTTTGGCCCGGGTTGTGGCTGACACCAGTGAGCGGCACCAGGGCTACATGGCGCAAACAAAACCCTTCCCGTAGTCGGCTCTCTAGGATCATGTACAGTGGCACGGGCAGAAAATAGTCCCGCCATCGGGTGCGCGTGATGTCCACTACTGGGGGCCGGCTGTGAGGGTTCCATGGGTACTTGTCAAACCACCGTGATACGTCAAAGTGATGCGTGGCAAGGCGGTTGTACCGTTCGCACGGTTCATCCAAGAGTCGAGGTTCACCACGGTTCACAATGCTGTAATACGACAGATTGCTGCCAAACGGCACCAGTTGGGTTTCTTTGATCAGGATGCACACGTGATACATATTGGGACCCAAGGGCAATGGCCCAGAGGTGGTAGTGGACAGCGCATGCCACGGGATATCTTCACAGTCGTCAGCGTACAGAAACGAACCATCCATTGACGCTGCTAAAAAGCGAGCCGTTTTGTTGTCGGGCAAGTGGCCAAAATTAGCCTCGGGGTTGGTTCCTAGGCCACTGCCAACTTGAATTACCAGGCATTTGGTGTCAATGCGGTTCAGCGCACTCGTCAAGAACGCCAGCTGATCCAGTCCCGTGTTGGAGCGCATGGCGGAGTCGGTAATCAGCACCAGGACCGGTGAACACTCCACGGGCATGAGGCCTAGGCGATAATCAGCCACGTCCAGCTGCACCGTCACTTGGACATCGTGTCGCGAGAGCTTGCTGGGCATGGTTGGATCGCTGGATGGCGCAGCAGAAGTGCGATGCACGGCCATGTGTTGCCGAATAACGTCGTACGCACTCTGCAGAATATAGTGGATGGTGTCGGGGCGCAGTTCTGTCACCAACATATCATGGCCCAGATGGTGAGCGTGTTCCGATTGCAAGAAATCGTTGGGTGGGGCCTGCCCTTCCGAGTTGACCACGATAAATGACACGTAGATCAAGGGCTTGTCCCATGGTGGTGACTGCAATAACCCCTTGAGGCACCGTTTAAATGCTGTATAGGCCTGTTCGATGAGAAGGTCACCGCTGGGTAGACCAACGGTGTACATGGACGGGCTACCATCGATCACAAACACGATCTTGTATTTGCGTCGAATGGTGTAGAAGATGGTCTTCTTGGTAAAGCGGTAGCGTTGCGACAAGTACCGAAGGTCTGGATCCTTGTCGAGAGCCTGGCCGCGCCGGTAGGTGCGGGACCAATCGAAGCCCTCTTCAGTGTCGATATTGATGATCCGAAAGTGCTGACTCTGGGATTCGTGATCGCATAGGCAAAATCAGCCGTGTGCACCAGCACGCCCCGCCACCCAATAAGTGGTAGCGATGCACACAAATGGTCAGCAGCCCGGTAAATTGCAGCGCTGTACCCTCGTGCTATTAACGAACTATGCTCACTGCTTCTGTGGTAGGGCAGTACGACGGTCTACACACCTACAGAACTGGGGACAACGATGGCGCCAACGCAAGTTGGGGGAGGGAACTTACCTTTAACGTTGCGGGACACAGTGGTTGGTACAGGTGACGAATCACCCATTCTTCGTGGTCAGTCCTCGCTATTCCCTTGGTGTCTTTGGTTTCGAGTAGTACGGCGCGGGCAAAGCGAGCGTCCTCCTGTAGAGATTGCCAACAGCGTACACGATTTCAAGTTTCACACTGGCGTGAACTGCCAGGACCAGTGCAAGTTAGTACAGTGCCAGCATCGTTAAAGAACATAGCAATGCCCAGGTAACCACCCAAACGCTGCTTCCCTGCGAGCTGCGGGAGCAAAGCCTTGCTAGCGTTCAACCGTGCAAAGCGCCAGCCCTGGCAAGGAACGCTTGGCCAAGAGTCGTGTCGGAGCTATCCACAGCCTGCGAACGCGTACCTTTTTGCGTTTCAGTTTGGTGGCCGACATGATTAGGCAAGGTAGTGGCAAATCGAATGTGGCGAGCCCGGGACCGAATGGGAGAGCGCTGAATGCGCGTACGAAGAGCAAAGGCTCCGGATCGCTGCGCTCCGGCCAAAACTATACCTCTAGCAAAAGCACCTATCCGGCAATCTGCAGGCATACAACTGGGCGCTCCGGATGGCTATAAGAAAAGGTTACCAGCTGCGTAGACGAAATGCGAACACAATAGGGCCAACAGCCCTGGCATTCTGACTGCGAACCTTTTTAGAAATAGCCTGACAATGCATTGTAAGGCTGACAATGCTTTACCCCCGCCATCCGCCCTGCTCTAATTAATTTTTTTATCGTGCACCTTGCGTGGTAGTGACTATGCGCCATGTATACCGCGGCTGGTGCTCAACGGTTGAGAAAAGACCCCACTGCCACCAAGTTATCACTAGCCACCCTTTGTTAGCCATTTTAACGCAGCTCGCTTTTATCTTTTGGTGCTGAAGCCCTGGCGTGGATGAATGGGCGGTAATGCGGTCAAGGGTCGGTGGATAGACAAGAAAGCGTGGACAGTCAAGGAATTTTATTGTCAACGTTGGTGGCTGCTAAATAAAACAAAAAACCAAACTAAGCGACCACAGCGACACTTAGTCCAATTCATGCTCCACTTCACCCCCAGTTCCATGATGCGCGAGTCGAGCGAGGCCCACCTGCCGGCGCTCGGCATCAAATACCGAGTAATAGTACTTGAGAAAGGTGATTCCCAGCACCCACATGGTATCAAAGTTGCCGCCGCTGAACCCAGTGGTGCACACGCCGTCCTTGCTGTGGCGCACGTAGGCATCGGGGGGTAGGCCAAACGCCATGTCGCCCAACCACAGCGTCACGGTGGGGAGGTGCCGAATGTCGCACGAAATGTCAAACACGCTGCTATTGTTGCGGCGTGGCTTGGCCCCAATGCGCGTATTTATCGCCAGAGCATCCGCTTGGCTCATAAGGATAAAGGTGGTGCCAGTATCCACCGCCGCCGACGTGGCCTCGATCGGCACGTCTACCTGCGGTGAGTTGGAAGCATGCACACTGACTCGGTCCAGTGTCATCTCCCAGTACAGCGAGCTAATAACATCCAGGTACCGTATGGGGCCAATGTACGCTGAGGGGAGGGTGCCGCCAAAGGTGACCTGACCAGCGTTGCCCGCTGGGCCCAGTCCTAGTGCAAAGGCAAACACGGCTCGTTCAATCTGGTGCTGCCGGACCATGTGGTCGACCATCGTTTCCGATGTGGTCTGCGGCAGGGAGCTAAAGGCCAGACCTACCACGCCATCAAATGGCACCTTGGTAAAAAAGGGGCTCAAATCGATCGCTTCGCCAAATGTGTGGTTGGTTAACCGCAGGGCGGCGCCCATGGTGACGGTATCTTGGCTCTGGATGCCCGACACAAACCCAGACCCATACAGCACTGCAAACGGCTCAATGCCCATTTGGTAGTCTCGTGAGGCCGGCCCATAATAGCGCTGTTTGGCCTGGCAAGCAGATGCCACGCATTGCCCTGAGGGGATCCAGAGATCGGCGCTGCCCGTATCGAACACCACCGTAAATGGTTGAGGTGGGGTTCCGATGTTCACTTGGCCATGAAACATGACCCCACTGGTGTTGTTGAGATCCACAACATCTGTACGGTTGATGAACCTGGTCACCTTTGCCGCATGGTTACGCGCTATGTCTCTGGTAAGTAGGGGTGCCTTGGCTGTCACTCGGTGGGGTGGGTGTGGCGAGGTCCCACCATTCACTCGCCGGTATTTACGCTGAACGTGAGTAACTTCTTGGTAAAATGACAGTTCTACGCTAGCCTCGGAGGTGACCACCTGGGCCAATGGGATGGTGATTACTTGTGCACTGCTAAAGTGCTGATAGGACAGAGTTACACCGACCAAGCACCCCACCCATACCAGTAGCTGCAGGGCCATGGTATCCGCTGTATTGGAAAAATACTGCAGATTGGTTAGGCCTGGCCTGCAGTCCAATACTACCCGCCGCTTGACCGCAACCCAGCCACTAAACGCAGCAACCAAGCAAGCAGAGTGATGACCAAACTAAACAACCCATAGGGTACGATACTTGGTATGCAATACTCGGCCTAGTCGTGAGTCAAGTAAACAATATCACAAAAGCCCTCAAATGGATCCAATAGAAAAGGCATCCATTTAGTCAGCGGAAGCCTAATTGATTGCCAGTGGAAACAACGAGCTAGCGCATGGTGTTGCTGGCCTCTACCTCTATGGCAATTAAATTTAGCGGTAAACGCTACTTACCCCCAGACGCTTCATCCGGCTTTTGGAAACCCTCCCAAGCTCACTCCAGGCCAAGGCATTTAAACAAAACGTGGCATCAGGGGTCCAGTGGCGCGCCCTCCTCCCCTGAGCGACGCGTCCATCCAAGGGCATCCGATCGACAGTCCCTGGACAAATGTGGATCATGGTGCATTAGGTTTCCGTGGCCCACAGGACGATGATTGGTTAAATCGGTAATCTCAGGAGAAAAGCAAAATAGGAGCAGTTTGATAGTGATTCTATCCTACGCCAGCCATAGAGTACTGCATCTATGAATCACTACCTACCACTAATACCAATATTATGCGATTACCGATCACACGGACTGGTAAGCGCTAATTTTA
>JANBQA010000190.1:0-22069 GCA_027576955.1 Dimargaris xerosporica
GCCACCGAAAAGAACTGCAGGCTCTTGGTGCCTGGTCGGTAATACTGCGCAAAGAATGGATCAGTAGCAATATTAACCAAGCTGCCGCGCTCAACCATTACACCCTTGGGACGGCCCGTGGTACCCGAGGTGTAGATGATGTAAGCCAGGCTGTTAGAGTGGTCTTCGATGCTAGTGGTTGCAAGGTCAGGTCTGCTTAAAACATCAGCCAACCCATCTACATGCACTGCAGGCAAAGTGCACTGCGCGGGCAGTCGAATTGCATCGTGTGAGGTTGTGAGAACTACAGTGCACTGGCTGTTGTCCAAAATGTACGCCACGCGGTCCATTGGAAGCTGACTGTCGATAGGCACGAATGTACCGCTAGCGTACACCACGGCCATAATAGCAATGGTTACTTCCGCCGACCGTTGCCCAAAGACGGCCACACGTGACTCGCAGCTCACACCATACTTGGAACGCAGTTCGTAGGCCAAGGCAGTGACGCGAAGATGCAGTTCGCTATAAGTCATTGCTTTCTGGCCGTGAACTAGTGCAATTTGGTCAGGCATCGTTGCTGCCCATTGATCGAACCGCTCTGTGATGCACACGCTCAGCGTATCAGCCATATTGTCTTTGCTGCTAGCGGAAACAGTGGCTAGATCAAGCAAACGAGTTTTCTGCTGGTCACCAACCCACGCCAGGTCTCTCACGTGCACTTCAGCGTGATCATTAGAGGCTGACAGCGCATTCAGCAGTGCAGTGAACACGGCCGACAGTTGCATGTCTAACTCCTGAATGGCCTCGTCGGCGTACATGGCTTTGTCATACGAGAGATGAATCGAACGCGAGTTTTGACTAGCTGTAAGGCGAATCAACACACTGCAATGCTGACGCTGCATGGCACTGTGCCAGGGGCCGTTATCTTGCAACGCCGCCGACTGACCGAGGACTACCAGGCTGTTAAAGGAAGAGCCAATGGTTGCACCCGAATTTGTTGTAGTCGTTTGCTCATGGCTGAGTTGCAAGTTCACGTGGCGGTACACTTGGGTGACAATAGAATTTGGTTCAACCAGAACCGTCATCGCCCATGGCTTGTCATCCTTGACGGCATTCGCGTCTGCACCGTCGCATATGCCAACCGTTACTTGTGGGGTATCCAAGTATCGACTAGCCAGCACAGTCCAAACCGTGATAAGTGCAGCATCAGTGTTAACGCCACTGGCGACTGCCTTTGCCAAGGCCTGACTGTCCAACATGACGCTAATGGTTGCCAAACCAGCACGCGCGGTTCGGGGGCGCCACAGCGGAAGTGCAGTGGGCTCAGCAATGACGGGTTCCAACATGGTCAAACAGATAAAGGAATACGCAAAATCAGCTTGCTCAGATACAAAGGTGAAAAATAGTAACGTCTGATGGTGACACTCTGTGACGTGATGTAGCTACCAAATAAGCAGAACTAAGAACACCAGATTAAACGCAGTAACGGAGATAGCATGGGTGGTGATAAATAAGTGTCGCACGAGTTAGCACTTCGACCTCTCTTCCCAGCATGCCTTGATTATTTCTAATTCTCTGCTGATCGCGTGCTAGGCGATGGGAGCATGCCTTTTTCATTGTTTCTATCTACAGTGGTGGCGTTATCATTATCATCATAGACAAAACTGTCCTTCCTTACTGCTTTTCATTGCTGCTTTTCACGATGCTTCCATAGTACAATGGAGACAATATCTCACTTACCACTCTCATTCAGCCACCCCTGCAGAGCTGTATTCACGCTTGGGCGAATGGCACAACTGTGCCCATATTTTAATACCCTATTGGTAGGAACTCACTTCAATGCCTTACCTAGACAGTCAATTGTGTGGGTGAACAGACTCCTTGCTTGCATTTTTTCTTTGCTCATTGTGTGATTAGACATTGAAGCCAGGAGGCGAGGCTTGAAATCGACTCAGTTCATCAATCTTTAGTCAGCATTACAATCGCTGGTTACACATATGTTTACATGAGGGCGAATAATACAAAAGCCAGCAGCCCTCAATCTTTCCGACTGCTCCCACGGCCTAGAGCAAGCTCGATCCCTTTGTCGCGTTGCCAGGTCATTGCTGCCCTTGTTAGCATCGGCTGGTACTACGATTCTCGTCCGCGTGTTGGGCGCTGTGGCGCGTCGGCCTGCAGGTGCACAGGTACCAGTGTCAATTCAGTACAATTTGATAAGGGGCTTATATTATGGCCAACTGAATAGGCGCGATTGCCAACCATGATACTCTTAGCCTACAGTGCGCTCTGACTACGAACCAGGATGACAACGGCATGATTCAGCTAGCTAAGATCGTTGCTAGCATTTAATCAGTGAGACTATGGCCCAACTAACAACATTTGTATCAGTGCATAATCTGTACAGCGTATAAACTATAGACAGTATTGCCCCTAAAACAACTCTGTAGGTAGATATATAAAAATAGTGCCAATGTGCCTCCCTATAGAACGACGCCAAAATGGGAGAATATTGCAAAAAAAACACAATTGATCTAAAATAAAGGAATGAAAACCCAACCATAATATGATTCACTCAGCCCAATACCCATACGCTGGCAACGATGTTCTTCGGCAAGGATCAACGGGGTCGCGTAGGAACTAGAGGACGCAGTGCACTGGGCTTCGGGGGGATAACTGGTTTAGGTGTAGGGGTCGGTGCACCATTGCCAGTGCTGATACCGTTAGGAGCACCCGACGACACACCAACATACGATTGGCGATTCAAATTGAACCTTGGGTTCGAGTTTAGTGCCGAGATCATATTGGCCACATTGGCCCGAGCAGCTGGCGACGCGCCAGCAGAGCTTTCAGACGGTGAGCTACTGCTGTGACTCGTGGCATCGGGCACCACCCCATTCAGCCGTTGGTAAGATGACGACGGCGCGCCCGGTTTGACCGGTCGCGTGGGCACCGTGGGACGACTGGGCGTTGCCGGGCCACCACTGCTGGTAGTGGCGTAACCTTGGCTACGCGCAGGCGTTTGAGGTTTGGGAGTTGGCATGGGACGACTTGCCGTGACGGGTGCTGGGGGTGGTGGTGGCGGAGGTGGGGCCACGGGTTCTTCAATTTTCTCCAAATAATTGGATGGAATCCAGCCCTGTTGGCCATTGCGTGAACCCATCCACCAGCCATTATCGTGCTGCTCCAACACCTCATATGTCTCCCCGAGCACCAGATCTATGCCACCATCGATGGTCGATTGAAAGTCGTAGAGAGCCTTGTAGCACGGCGTGGCAGGAGCCGCCGGTGCTGGTGGGGGCGGAGGAGCAGGTATTGCTGCGCCAGCCATGGCAGCAGATGATGGTTTGGCTACATTGTTGGTCGGAGCGGAGGGAACCGGGCGAGCGGCCGGCTTTGGACGAGCAGCTGGGCGTGGGTGAGCAGCAGCCTTGGGGCGCGACACCGCTGCTGGGCGGACTGCAGACGCCTTGCGAGGGCATGGGGGGCGAATATCGCTATGGGCAGGTTCACCGGACCCAATCTGCACCACGTGGCTCTTGTACATGTCTGCCTTTGGGAACTGCTCGTTCTTGACAAACTTGATTGTCTGAGTTTTTGTGCCCTTTTTCTTGTAGGTGATTTGGGGCATCACTTCAAACGCCAGGCGACCGTGGAGAGCCTTGCGCATCCAGGTAACCAGCTCGGTCTTGAACGGACAGGACAGTAGAATATCACCGCCATCCTCGCGGGACACTTCGGGAGACAGATGCACCACCAACCAATCGTCCATCAGGGTGGAGGTGCTGACGCTTTGCACGGTCACAAGCGGAATCTTCTTATCCACACGAAGGGTCAACAGCCGGCGCTCAATGGTGGAGATGACAAAGTACAGAGCCGCGTTGGTAAGCACTAGCATGCGTGGGCTGGGCTTGCTGGACCGCAAGGGTCGTGCCACCAAGAGCTGGACCCGGGAGCTAAACAACACGTGTTCCGCTGACGAAAACCCGCAGATCTGGCGCACTTGGCTGCCCATACCACCACGGGCGGTGTTCACCTCCAAATAATCTCCATAGAAGCGGCGCATGCTCAGCAGGCTAAGGCGGCGGCGTTCCATGCGCCCGTGCACCAGTTGGTGGCCTTCATTGCGCATCTTCTTCCACTCTATCTGGTACTTGGCCCGACGATAGCACCGTTGAATACGTGTAGCACATTCGTGGCGGTGTCGCAGGTACCGGCGCCAGGCCCGCTGGATACGAATCGCCATGTTATGCCAGTAACGCTCACGAAGGTTCTCTAATG
This sequence comes from Dimargaris xerosporica, assembly GCA_027576955.1. Classification (NCBI taxonomy): domain Eukaryota; kingdom Fungi; phylum Kickxellomycota; class Dimargaritomycetes; order Dimargaritales; family Dimargaritaceae; genus Dimargaris; species Dimargaris xerosporica. Next base: position 4,258 of record JANBQA010000190.1, read on the forward strand.
CCCATAGCGTTTCCGGGTGCCGAATAAAAGCCTTGGTCACACCCATTTGCCACTCGTCGGGAGCAATGTTGGTGTCCAACAGAATCTGCTTGGCGCCCGTTTTGGCATCTCCGTTCCAGATGTAATCGCCCGCATACGACGTTTTTGAGGACAATAAGTAGAAGCGCTCTACAAACTTTTCAAAGGTTTGGCGGTACGCAAACCCAGCCCGCCGGACCCGAATATTTTCGCACAGCCCCAAGTATTTGACCTGGTGCAGCACCCGGCGCTCGTCATAGTCCATGGGGCTCTTGGTCTCATTGGGCTTGATACAGCGGATGTAGGATGGTTGGGCCCGCATCAAATTGGTTACCAATTCGTTGGCCGATTTCTTGATGCGATCGCTGGCGGTGGGTGGTCGTTTCTTGGAATTGCGATCGATCTTGTCCGGGAACAAGTCCAGCACAAACTGATTCTGAGAACCTTGAGACAGATCCAGCAGATCCTTGACCAGCTGATCCTTGTTCTTGTCGGTCATACCCTTGATCTCGTAAGTCACGTCCCCGGCGTAATGCTTCACTAGAAACGACTGGCCTCGAAGCTCAAAGTGTTTGTTCTGGGCGCACATCCCCATACGCTGTATCAAGGAGCCATCGGCAGCTTGGGAGTCGGCATGAGCGGTGGCACAAGCGTCGTTCATCGCAGCAAAAATACCCGGCGGACGCCGCTCTTCGATCAGATCGCACACCACCTTGTTGTTAAAATAGTCGATGGGCGTCCATTTGATCTGCTCGCGCACGTACTCTTCCTGCTCGGCCTTGAGGGTCAACTCGATAAAGATCTGCTGCAACTTTTCGTTGACGTAATTGATGCACAGCTGCTCAAAGCTGTTGTGGTCAAAGATCTCGAACCCATAAATATCCAGGACCCCAATGGTATACGCCGGTGTCATGGTGGGCTTCATCGCAGCATTGATACGGACCACGATCCACTCAAACAGCCGCTCATAAATAGACTTGGCGTACGCATCGCGCACCGCCATGGCCTGCACCGTGTTGAGGGGTACCTCGTAGGTTGACCCACGGCGACCACCACGGTGCGTCTCGATGACCCGCGAGGTCAGCACCTTGTTGAGCAGCTGGCTGTCGACTTCCAACAGGTACGCCAAGAAATCCACCACGCCCGTATCGGTGACGTAGGCCTGGCTGTCGTCGCCTTCGGCAAATTGGACGTTGCCCAGCCACAGGATGGTGGCCAGCATACGGTGGATCTGTTCCTGCTCCTGGGCCGAGAGCCCAATCACGTTCATGGCTGCAATGGTTTCCGCGTAATCAGCGTGGTCATCGATGGTGTCCACGGACAGGCACTGGCTTTGGGCGATGTACAAAAAGTTTTCCGGCTCGGAGATGCCAAAGCTCTCACGGTACGCGGGGGGCGCTGCTTTGCATATCTGGTAAAAGATATGAAAGCTTCGCTCGTTGGTGATTTGCGACACCACTCGTCCTTTCTCCAGCAAGTAGTTGGTGATGTTGGCGCCGACGGGTTCGCCGCTGGTGTTGAACTGCATTTCCAAGTACTTGCCGTGCCGACTGGAATTGTTGTTGCGCAGCGTTTTGGCACATCCAAAGCTCTCGAGCAGCGGGTTGGTGGCCAACACCATGTCCTTGACCTGCTGTATCGAGCTGTTTTGACCGCCGCCGCTAACTGCCGCAATGTACTGCATGATCTTTTTGGCTGCTTCGGTTTTTCCAGCGCCAGATTCACCGCTGATAATTACGCACTGGTTTTCCTTGTATCCGATCATGTTGCGGTAACCTGCTTCGGCAATGGCGTATACGTGGGGCGGCAGTTCCAAGCGGTTCTTGCCCTTGTAGGACTGCAAGACCTGATCGGTATAAATGCCGACATCGCGAAAGGGATTCACACTAATCAGCACATGCCCAATATAGGTGTAGATGTCAGCGTTTTGAAACCGCTTTTTTAAGTTCTCGCTGATGGCCTCGTTGGTGATCTTGGACAGCAGGGTCATATCCGACACCCCGGCCTGCTTCTTTTTGAGGCCCTCGGTCCAGTCGGCTCGTTTCATTCGCCCCTAGTAGCGACAATGGTCAGCATCAATTCGCAGGATAGTCCCGTACAAGCACCACAGCATTTGTTCACGTTAAAAAAGCGTCAGGTTCATCGAATACCCCCTTGTACCATGGCAAGTAACACCAGTCAGTGGCAGTGTTGAAGTGTACACTGCCAAAACCAGTCGCACGGCATCACGCCGGTGCTTGCTTATGGCTGCACCGGTTGGGCGTCATCAGTGACTGCTTGGATGCCGCCCATCTACGGCAGATGGCCGTGCTGCCAATGCCGAGCACCTGGCTGACAGGTTCCAGCTCAAAGCACCAGGCATCCATCCGTGAAATGCAAAGACCCCCAGGCTCACCACACAACTGGCTTGGCAGCTCGTTGGGCTAGCTACACTGCAGCCGTCCTTACCATAGTGTATAGGAATGGCGACCAGATGAGCGCTCTGTCAAGGCAAAAAGACTAAGAAAGAGATGCGCACGCTAGCGCTTCTGTCGGAGAATATACGAACAAATAAAACGACAAACTATAGGAAAACAACAGGTACCAACAAGAAAAGCCCCGGGATGATGCCTCGTGTCTATGCCCGAGACAAGAATTGGCAAACCAAACTTTACACACACACCTTCCCGCAACAAGTTGTCGCTGGTTGACTAGTCGGCGGTGCTCTGTTGTGCGTAAATAAGAAGCCGAGTGGGGTTAATGTAGTCTAGCTATGGGCCATTAATCCAAACCAAAAGCAGCACACCATTGTGTCGAATGGTCAGCGACATGGGCTACCGAGGATACTAATAGTTTGCCAAGCCGACCCCTTCCTCGGTCATGGCTCACCGGTGGAAGTCTTGGAACCATCGAGCCTGCGGTGCTTCTTTCGTTGCTGGGGACCCTGGTTCGCCAAGCCCTTTGTGGCCTTGATGGTGAGCTGATCGTTCGGCCCTGTGTCACCCGCTGGCCCAAGGCAGAACAGCACTGCTTGAAAAGATGACATAGCTTGACTGCATGTGGGCTGTCGCTGTCATGTCTGTGGGTGGCTCATGGCCCAATCAGTTTATCCAGCCTAACTAAAATGTACGCTCGAGCAGAGGTCTGGTTATATTTGAACCAAAATATAAATTATTAGGAAAGAGCTACGTGCGTGGTATGTTTCTCCTGAAGCAGCATTGGTGGTTTTGCACCTGCATGTTAAATTTCCTGTTCCCCAGCCCTGCCTAGCCTTACCTTACTTAAGCTGTCTATCCGATCAGGAACCAAATATATATATATATATATATTGCAGGACTTTAACAAAAATGTAAACCATGTTTCCCGCGTATATACGAACCGCGTGCGCACATTTGCTAAAATGAGCAAGTTAGGCATGAACGCGGCATTCTTTGTTATTTTTCATGACTCTCACCAGGCTAGAGACACTTTTCTTTATCACGAAATCAGGAACAGAAGGAGCACGTTATGAATGATGAGGAGACCACGCATTACCAGACAACGTAAAGAAAAAAATGCACTCCTGTGAGTCTACATAATAGTACAATAGCCCCCATCAAACCTTGGTTATCAGCCCAGCCTTGACAACAAAAACGCTTTGAAAATATTCCACTTCCCGTCCTCTCCCACAATGCCAAATTGTAAACAAAAAACAGTGTGTAGCATAAAACGAAAACACCACAAGCGCATGGTACGTTAAAACCTATTCTCCCACGTCTAGGACCAAGGTGTAGTCACCCTTTGGTTTGCCAAAGTGGAGTGGTTTTTCCCGGCGCGTTGGTTTGCCAGTCGAGGCCATCGCGATATCACGGTCAGCGTCAATTTCGTCGTCAAGAAGCTCAAAGCTCCTTAAGCGGTCCGTGGGTGAAGGCGGGTACAAGGGAACCCGAACGTGGGCATCTTCGTGCGGATTGCTGGTACTGGTTTTACCAAACGCTGCCGAGGACGACGGGTGCACAAACTCCGAAGGCGCCTTGCAGATTGGTCGTTGGTACAGCTTTAGCAGCAGACTAGAGCACACGACGCTGACAGAGGAAAAAGCCATGGCCGCGCCAGCCATCATGGGGTGAAGCATTATTCCCCACGGCAGCAGCACGCCCATGGCCACTGGGATGCCCACCAGGTTGTACATGGTGGCCCACACAAAGTTGAGTTTGATGCGTCGGAATATGGTGCGGGACAAATCCAGCGCGGTCACCACGTCGGTCAGGTCTGCCTTCATCAACACCATGTGCGCTGCTTCCATCGCCACGTCGGCGCCTGTGGCCACGGCGATGCCCACGTCCGCTGTGGCCAGAGCAGGGGAATCGTTGACGCCATCACCCACCATGGCAATCACATGGCCCTTGCCGCTGCCGCGCTGCTGGCGAATAATCTCTGCCTTGCCGTGGGGCGACACGCCAGCGTGCACTTCGTCAATTAGGCACTGACGCGCAATGGCACGGGCCGTAAGCTCCTGATCGCCCGTGACCATGGCCACCGTCAACCCCATTTGCTGCAACGTGTGCACCACTGGCCGCGTTTCGGGACGAATAGTATCTGCCAGGGCCAGGTACCCCATAAACTGTCCATCTAGCGCTACGAGCACCACGGTGCGACCCTGGCGCTGCTGCCGGGCTTTGACGGGTTCAAAGGCAGCGGGCACGGTGCAGTGGTGCTGATTCAGTAGAGCTTGGTTGCCAATCGTAACGTGCACAGGCGCCGTCAATGCCTGGCCTGACGGAAGAGTACACTTGGAGAGCGTGCATTCGATGCCCTGACCGGGCACGGCCGAAAAGCTTTGGACTACCGAGGTGAATTGGTCCACCTTGAGTAAGCGTCGCACATACGCCGCCACGGCGTGACCCAGTGGGTGTTCGCTGTTGGCTTCCGCTGCTCCCGCCAACCATAGTATGTCATGAGCAGATAGCTCAGCCGTAGAAGATGGGGTGCTCGCTTCGAGTGAGATTTCCCATGCTGCGTTGGCCTGTGCTCCCAGAGCAAAATCCTCGACCTCAAGTTTACCAGTAGTCAGCGTGCCCGTCTTGTCAAAGATGACTTTGGTAATGCGATTGGCCACCTCCAGGGACTCGCCCCCCTTGATTAAAATACCGTTTTCAGCTCCAACCCCGGTGCCAACCATGACAGCCGTAGGGGTGCTCAGGCCCAGCGCACAGGGACAGGCCACGACAATGACCGAGACCGCTAATTGCAAACAGACGATAAAGTGGTGGGTGTTGGGGTCCTGAAAAATAGCCGGCAAATGGTGGGTGGCGTTGCAAATCACCATCCAGGCTAAGAATGTGACAAGCCCTAGGGAGATGACCACGGGCACAAAGTACCGCGCCACCAGGTCCGCAAACGCCTGGATGGGCGCCTTGTGAGTCTGCGCTTCCTCCACCAGTTTGACAATCTGTGCCAAGGTGGTGTCGTTGCCCACCCGACTGGCTTGCATCACAAAGGTTGATGTGCCGTTCACCGTGCCGCCAATCACCGTCGAGCCCACCGTTTTGGCCAGGGGAACTGCTTCGCCGGTCACCATAGACTCGTCCACGTCCGAGGCTCCAAACACTACCACGCCATCAGCGGGCACTTTCTCTCCGGGAAAGACCTTGAGGTAGTCGTTGCGCTGCACCAACTCAGTGGCGATGGGTCGCTCGTTGGAAGTCAACTGCTGCGTTGCGTCCCAATCCACCAGGGCGGCGCTCGACGGCGTCAGCGACATGAGCTTGGATAATGCCGTGGACGTGCTGCCCTTGGCCATGTTTTCCAAATAGCGACCGAGCGTGACAAAAGCGATGAGCATGGCCGAAGTCTCAAAAAATACGGAGGGCTCCGGATGGTTGGGGTGAAATAGTGACCGACCCATCATAAACAAGGAAAAGAAAAACGCCAAGGACGTGCCCAAGGCCACCAACACGTCCATCGTGGTGTTGCCATGCCGCAGGGCCCGATACGATGCCACATAGAACCGCCTGCCAACGCTAAATTGGACAGGGATGGTGAGGGCGCATTCGAGTACCTTGCCGAGGGGCAGGCCAGGCAGTAACATGAGATGGTAAAACCGTGCCAGAACCGCTATATGAGGGACTAATTTGGCCAATAACACGACGGGAATACCAAATACCATGGCTTTGACAAGGGCAGAACGCCACTCAAGGACTTCCTTGGTGCGCTGCAAGGATTCCAACTGCGCACTGGTGCTGCTGTCCGCCACCACTGCGTCAAAACCGAGGCTCTGGATGTGGTCCACAATGGTACGCACACCAATTGTGTTTTGGTCAAACTCGATAGTAGCGCGTTCCGTCGCGAGGTTGACGGCTACGCGGATAATGCCCGAGAGGGCGGTAAGGCCTCGTTCAATCGAACCCACGCATGACGCACATGTCATGCCACAGATTTGAAGCTCGATATGGCCATTGTTGGCTTCCGAGAGCAAAGAGGCATCAAAACCAATGTTGTTGATGGCTTCCGCCACTTCAAAGTCGGTGATAAGATCGGGGTCGTAAGTGACGGTGGCTCGCTGGGCCAGCAACGAAACGGTGATGGCACTGACCCCTGAAAGGCCCTGGATGGCACTTTCGATAGAGGCCACACATGAGGCGCATGTCATGCCCCGTACCTCCAACTGGGCCTGGGCCAGGCCAGGATCTAGTGCACCTGGCTGGGCAGCACTGGGAAGCAGCTGGGCCTGGTCAGTGGCTGGGGACGGGTGGGACGGTTTGCGCACAAACGTTAGTGCATGCCCTGCACCATCGCCCTCGTCCACTGCAGGGGACATGCTGGTCCCAGGAGAATCAATGTTCCGAGCAGAGGCCGAATTGAACACGTCGAACCCGCACTGCTCGATGGCTTTGACCAATTCCGACAGAGTCAATGCGTGGCGGTGGTATTGGATTTGTGCTGATTCCTGCGCTAGACTGACATTGACGGCTTGAACGCCGGCCAATGCCTGCACTGCTTGGGTGACGGACTGCACACACGATTGGCATGTCATGCCCTTGACCGTGAGCGTAACCTGAGCGGGCTCATCCACGTGCGCTGGTGGGAATGGTGAGGTGGAAGGTGAGCGGTCGAATATGTCGAACCCACATTGCTCGATCCGGGCTTTGATCGTAGCAGGCTTCACTGCGCTGGGATCGTAAGTGATAGTAGCAGCATTATCGGCCAACACGACATCATAATCAATGACCCCGGGCAGGGCCTGTAACGCACCGGATACTGCCTTGACGCACGATTGGCACGTCATGGTTTCGATACAAATCGCCATTGTAGCTTGCGTAGCTCCGGTGGAAGCCATCACTTGGGCATCAAAGCCACATACCTCGATGGTGCCTTTGATGGTATTAACTGAAAGCGTGGCATTAGGCTGTACCGTTACTATTGCCGTGCCCTTGGTCAAATCGACATTGCAGGTGGCCACCTCGGGCAGTTGGGTGAGAGCCTGGGTGACGGATTGGACACAGGATTGGCATGTCATACCCTGTACGCTAAACGTCCACGCTGCCGATGGTTCGCTGGGAGCAGCTGTAAACCCGCAGGTTTCAATAGTAGTTTGGATGTCTGTGGGGGAAATCCGCTGGGGGTCAAACGTCACCGTGGCTTGACCAGGGCTCAAGGAAACTTGCACGCGATGGACGCCATCCTGCTGGCCCACCATGCGCTTAATGGACTGTACGCATGACTGGCAGGTCATGCCCGTGACGGCAAAAGTTACCGTATTGGCCATGGCGGAAACTGATAATACAAGAAAGGCCTAAATGAAAAGAGGAAGCGGTAAAACAAAGCAATAAGCAGCTCGTGAGGTGATTATAGGCCCGCACCAAACAACGCTCAACCTGCCAGCGGTGAGACGTGAAAGATAAGGACCGAACGTAGCTGCGAAAACCTCAAGGAGACGACGAAGTTGGCCAAAACCAGAAGCCGGCAGTGTGTATGCACGCCTCCTCCTTTCCACGGCGTGCTGAACAAAGAAGCAATTGGGTTGCAGGGGAAGAGAGCGGAAGCGGTGCGTGGCAAACAGCTAGCAGGGCAAAGAAGCTGCCCACGTGCGCTACAAATAGGTGAATTGTCCGTACACCACGAAATGGTCAGCACGCGTCACAAGCGTTGGTAGTACAAGACTGTTTGCAAACCTGGGTGCGCAGGACAGATAAGAAGTGGGCTGGAGGGTTATGCAAGGTAAAGAGGCGAACGGTGGAGGATAGGAATCACGATGAACAAGGCCCAGGGCAGACTTTAACAGGAATGGTTTTGGCATACATGCATGGCCAACTGGGTTTCAGCCAACAAAGACAAATCAACAAAGAACGCTCACTGGAGCAAGAAAACGGAAGTCAACCAGATGGCTGCGCATTTCAACAAAGCCCTAAAGACATAAAGTCCAGCTGCCCGCTGCGTTTTCTTTGAGACACGCTTTAGTGTGTCTGTGTGTTTTCTGCTAATACCCCCTGGTCCTCACCCTGCTACTAATACTACAGCTACTCCTCAATAATATACTACTGTGACTAGTACAGCGTACGGGGGGCCCTGGGCCTGCGGGTGATGCCAATTGGCGGTTCGAGGCCGGGGGGCATGGCTAGGCTTCTTATCCTTGGTGCCCCACCGCCAGACACGCGCACTCAACTGGACCAACGACAGGGCAGATTGTTCTTTTAGCAAGCTGATTGGTCTAGTGTCTGACTACGGCCTTCCCAGGACCTCCTTTTTTCCTTTCAGCCAAGGGTTGTCACCCACGGGGAAAAAGCGTTGCTAGCCCTGCGCTGAAAGACCTCCCCGCCAATCAAAGTCATGCCTTTAGGATTGGCTCGTCCCACATCAATGCGTGCGAGCTTAGGATAGTACTGCCCACGCCGGTGCCCGTTAACTTGGCCTTTCTGATCGGCGGCATCGCGATACCCTAGCTGATACTTTAAGCATATTCATAGTGCCGTTGAGCCACATTGATGACCTTGAGACCACTTGCCTATTTTTGGTGTAGATTCACGACGTTATCAATGGCACCCAATCTCGAAACTTAGAAGGTCGGTCACTGCTGGGCATACCAAGGATGCACCTAACCAGAACCTGGTCGGGTCAAGAAAAAGGAGAGACAGGGCTTACGGTGTGTGTGTATGGGGGAGGGCATAGAGAAGCATCCAGGACCAGGGAATGGAGGACAGACCGACTTTCAGTAATACGTAGCGAGAGAGCAACAAGGACCGTTACGGTACTACTCGTCAAATGTGCCCAGGAGCATTCCGCGGCCGCATTCTAGACAACCAGAGCTTAATCGTCCGCTCAAGGTGCGGTATCGCCGGTCTCAACCCAAAAGCAAATAGGTAATATCGACCAGGATCGCATAGCGTTGATAAAAGTTGGTCCAGCGCGAGTGAATTTCAATGCAGCCGCGAAGCTTCCTTGAAGCAAGTCCTCGCTGCTAGCTTAGAAGCCCCCTGAGCCTCCTTCTCCCCCCCCCTCTTTTTTTCTGCCTGCGCTGCCTAAAAATTACCACCATTGCAGCGAGTTTCATGCTAGAATTTATTTGTACATAGAACGAAGAAATGAAAACAAAAGTGAGGGAGAAAGCACAAACGGACGTGTGATGCACATCCAAACGACAGAATCTATACAAAATAACCCGTAGACCAAGAGCTACCAACTTGCAGCTGTTGGTAAGTTTTCTTTTTGTTCACGATACTTCGTTACATAACACGCTAACGGGCTTGAGGCATCATCGAATCGCGCTAGCAGCAATACAGGAACAAGCTTTGCTGTCGAGGTCCACCACCATCACTCGGCACATAAAACTATCATCACTATGGAGCTGACTAAAACCATGGCCAATCATCAACTAGGAGAACCAGTTATCACCCACTGTTTTGAACCCCAATGCGGGATTTCGGTGTGCTAGATACGAAGAGTATGCGATGTGCACTGTTTGCGGGACAGTACCCCAAACCTAATAGGAACAGTGCTCCTTGTAAGCACTTGGGGAGTAAAGGGCCTGCTTGACCCCCAAGCGACCTGGCGCATCCAAAAGGGAAGCGCACACGTACTATCACCTTTTGCAGCAGGCATCAACAACGCCCCAGAATATTGGCACGAGGCTATTGTTTTGGGCACTTTTTCCACCACAAAAACATTTCAGTGGCAATCCACACACACCGACGAGTGATTGCCGTCCAGAACGCCAGCGGTCAAGTCGCCAATTTTTGCCGACACAAAAGGCCGATGATGTCACAGACTAAGCACCTATACGGATGGCTGATAGAACGCACGAGAGAGCGAGAATGAGAGAAATAGGGCGGCAATCGGTCCTCGGGCGCATGACTGGAGCTGAAAAACCAATACCAGAGGGCATAATCAACGCGAGCGAGTAACTTGAGCACAAACGAGCAGGCTCGCATTTCACCAGACTTCGTAGGATGACCGCCAAGACCGTTTGGGGGGCTGGATAAAGTTGTCAGTGCCAATGCGGTGGTCGGCCAAGCCCCATGCGGACACTTTGGCGTGCAGCGGAGGGATGACGGTTTCCTTGGCACCGACCTCGTGAAGTGAAGGTAGCGAGAGGTTGAGCGGGCTGGTGAGCGGCTGGGGCGGGGGCAATAGCGGCGGTAGCGGCTGGTGGTATTGGGCTTGCTGTGGAGCCTTGGGGGACATGGTCTGCGCACGGCGCAGGTGCTCCTGGGACGGTGGCAATACGCTCGACGAGTAACCCTCCTCGGTGCTCAGCAGCGCCATGTGCTTCTTTTCGGAGCTGGCGGTGGTCATCAGTTTGGGCGGACTGGCGAGTAGTGCACTGCTGCTGGTGGTGTGGCTGCTAGGGCCCACCGTGGCGTATGGCCCCCACCCAACTGCCAGTTTGGGCTCGTGGCCGTATGGGCTCGGGTGGTGGTGGCCAGGCCCGTCGTGGTCAGCAGACAGAGTTGGAAACGCGCTGGGCGTCGTGTACCGCCGGCCTGTGGTACTGCGGGGGCCACGAAAGGACGACGCTCGGTGTATCGTCGGCGTGTGGCTCGACTTGCGCCAAGGCGGCATGAAGCAGCTTGTAATCATGGCGAGCGGGCCCTATGCAGCGCTGCGCGTGCTCGAACGAGGTGTTGCGGCGTGGATGTGGTTCAGCGCGATATGGCCAGCGTAATGTGCATGCGTTGCGGGCCAACGGCTGCCAATGTACAGTGTGCCAGTAAGACAGGGAAGTCACCAAAGCCAAGGATTTGGCGGTCAAGACGGCAGCACGAGAAAAAAAAAGGGAAATAGGTAGCAACGCAGGCGTATATGTGTATGTATGTGCGAGTTCAAGGGCTGATTGGCGTTGGTAGGATAGGGCGAGGTGGCACTTGTATAACCCTGTGGGCTACGCCCTTTTGGTGCTTTTTTTGGAAAGAGAGAGCAGGAAAATAAAAGGTACCGTTGGAAGACACCAAAGGTGCTTGAAGCAACCTGTAGCAAACGGAAGCAGCGGCGAGCCATGCAAAGGCGAGCTTTTGCCGAATGGCTTACACAGCCCCACGGTAGTTGCGTCGATACCAGCGACCGCCCTGTAGACTCCCGGTGCCAAACATCGGAGCGCGGGCGACGGTTGCCCAGAATGCTGGTCCAGCACCACCGCTTGTTTTCACGATTGTGATCAAAACAACTACCACCCCCTGTGGCCACGCTAGCGCTTGGAATGAGAAACATTGCGACTGACTGCGCGAATCGGCGGGTGGGCCGGCCTGCGATTAGCCCTGGACATTTGGCTGCCGATCTCCCCCTGGTCGCCCGTGTTGCCCTTGTTTGGGCTCGCTGGCCCAGCCGATTGGTCGAGGCGACAACGAGTCCACTGGAGCAGGCACGCACTGCGCCCTACCCATTCCAATCCCTCCATCCTTTCTCTCCGTGATTCTCCTGTTTTTGAACCTAGGGTGCAAATTCCACCTGTGCCGGGGCTAAAATTTATCAGTGCACCCTGGTCAAGGCAGCAGCGCAATGTCCACGCATTGTCAGACGCAGGAGGGTATGGTCCACATGGCTGCCAGCCCGCGCTTTCAGTGACTGCGCTACCGGACGCTGGCTTTGGAGTGTGCATACTCCCCCCTCCTCAGTTTGCACTCACCATCCTAATTATGTAAGTGCGAATAGTAGAAACCAAATCAAAACATGCCGACCATTTCTCCCTTGTCTCGCCCAGTGCCGTACGCTGGGCCAGTTCGCAGCATGGAAAGACCTGCTCGCATGATTGGATCGCCGCATGCTTGCACAAGGGGCGGCGCAGTAGGACAACTTGCACGATTGGTATCCCTTTGTTGTTTCATTGCATCAAAATCGGTCACCGCCCAGGGCTCTTCCTCACTCACTCACTCACTCTCTTTCCCTTGAGCGAAAGGAGTAGCAGCGCACCCACTAAAAAGTAGCCCAACAGACAGTCGAAAGCGCACCAATACGCTGCCGTTACAGAATATAGTGGTACAAAACATGCATCCCTAGCCCGAAATCCCTGGCAGTGGCCGTCGTTGTGCGGCACACGCCCCCTGGCGCATTGGCTTGCCTCAGTCATAGCTCAGGGAACCATTGCAAGAGCCACGCTGCTATCTCAATTTGGGGCGTGCTCCATTGCCTGGTGGCACCAAAGCCAGCGAGGCGTAGCCCTTGCTCGCGATGCACCTAAAAATAGCGTTGCCTATTGATCTAGTGCCTGCTCTCCTTTTTTCGTCTTTGGTGCGCTTCCCGTGGCCAAAATAGGGAGGCATCTGTATGCTCCAGACGTGGCCGACAACAAACGTTATCGAATTCACAAACATCCTATGGGACCACTGTCCTCAAACACGTGTGAAGCTACATATATGGTCAAATCAAGCCCTACAGGCTGTGCCAGCGCCGGCTGCTCATCACACACGACACGATAGGAACAAGGAAACGAAGAGCGCATAGGAAACGCCGGGTTGGGTGCTTGATGGCAGTACGATGCGCCAACACCCTAGTCGGCCGCGGCTCCCATGATAGGCACTGGGTGCAATGTGTAACCACCACCCCAGTTTGTTTTGCACCCAGCGGTATGTGCTCCGTGCTTCCCTTAATGGTGGTTGGCCAGTGGCGCTAGCTTGGCCCATGCACACAAAGGGTCGCTTGGCATGCTGCCATGATGGCTGTGGCTGTTTGTTGTGTGTACTACTTCAGGCCAACACCACAAAAAATTGGTGATAAACACTGCGCAAGCCAAAATTCATCATTGGAGCAAATCACCCCATACCGTGTGTTTACTAGTCGTGTGCCATGTTCGTCGAATGAAATTAAAAGGCGTTACACCACTACTGTCATTGGCCAAATGTAAGCGCATGGTACAGGGTGCATGCTGGTTCAAAGTAGTCCGTAGCTAAACGCATGCTGGGGCTTCCAAGGGCCTAAAAATCGACATCGACGTTGGCGTCCAGTGTGGGATCGGTGCCACTGTCTTTTGGGTAGATGTGGCGGTGCTCCGTGCCAGGCCCTACGCCTTCTGTCGTGCCCATGGCTTCTTGTTCCGCCTTTGCTCGAGCCAGATCAAACTGGCAGTGGAGGCATGCGGGAATAACCGAACCCAGCATCAAGGTATTAGATTAAAATGAACAACAGCCATCGGTGAGCACTCGTCCAAAACATGCATCGAGATGCAACGACAGCTGCTACAGAGCTCAAGGCCCACAGATGCGTTGCGGCCATGGATTCGTGAGGCAACAGAGCGGGCTTACCTCGAACTTTGACCTAATGTTGGATAGTTCCACGAGGAGGGTGGAAATACTATCACGCACTGCTTCGATCGGCGAGACTTCATCGGTGGTTTGAACACGGACTAAGATTTTGTGCTCCAAAGGGTGGGGTACCTGGTAGCCCGAAAACAGAACCCGCTTATCCTTGAGAAGCCGTCTAGCTCCGCTTGCCCCACGAAAATAATTATTTACAGGGTTTTGATTAGACCATGGTTAGGGCGGTGCGAAGCGTTATCATCCGAACTGACCATGACTGACACGGGTGGCCAAGCGCGTTATTTAGTCTGCAGTGGCATACTTACTTGGTGAGGATATTCCCGAGGGTGTGGTCTTCCTTTTGAACTTCAAATATGGCGGTGTTGGGTTGCTTCGGGTCAAGTTGAACCGCAACCCTGAGGAATCCAGGGTCAGGCATTAAAGAGATATCAGGCAACCTCACACAGTATGACGGGATACGGTTAGATTCAGGGCAGTCCTGGCTCCAAGCGGCGCCGGTGCACGTTTGCTCCGATGCCCACCACTGGCGATTGGACCACTGTCCTGGGCTTCAAGAGTACCATGCCCATAAGGCGCAAGGGCAAAACAATGGAGCTGTTGTTGGCCCTTTGCAAAGTATCTGGTCACGTACTTCTTCACCCCTTCGGGCAGGGTGAACATCTCGTAGAAATCGGGAGCGTTCATGGCTAATCTATGTAGTACTAAAATGGCGAGTGCATGCACAGCAATAGTTAAAAAAGGATACACGTTACAATAAAAGGGCTGGACTAGGCCAAAATAAACACCAGTGAATAGCAATGTGCTGCCAGTGGCAAGCGGTCAGAAGCAGAGAGCGGACTGGGCCAAGATGCGCTGACCGCGGTATGACCTCGATGGGCAATGCAGCGGCCTCTGGCGGCGCCACAGCAGAAGCGTGAGCCAGCTGCGCCAACTTTTGGTGGCAGTTGGTCGTCCTCGTATGGTACCTTTTCTTGTAAGCGGAAACGTCAGACTAGATCGGCAGCACATCCTGGGCGCTGGCGCGTTGAGCCAACCACTGTAGCCACGCAATGGGCACTGCTCTCGGCTGCCATGACTCCAGATATGCCGTGGTGGGACTGCCAATAACCTTGCGATGCCAACCAAGGCGCCAAAAGATGTATACAGTGCTCGCTCGGTCCAAAGACTGCTGACATCCGAATTTGCAGCACCTATAAGCGCTCCTCTGCCACAGCACAGCAACATTGGGCTGTACCTGGTATACCCTTGTGCTGTGGCAAGGCGGATTTGAGCCAACAGCCGCCTGCCCACCACAACCAATGGTGGGCCCTTGCGTTAGGGCCACCGCCAGGCTCCTCCAGTTGACTGTACTGTGGATCCCTGTGCAACCTTGCCTTTGTCTTTTTGGTCTAGTGTATGGCATTCACGGCAAACAGGGCGTGCATTTGTACTACCTGTTGGTCTGCTCAACTTCACAGAAATTTTTTGTATGGTGCCTACGTACGTGCCAATTGCGCCGCCTGCCCTGTTCGCAAACATACACAAAATACGGCCATTGAGATTGTTATATATACCCATGGCCTTGCTCGTGGGGCCCGCTTAGTATCGTGCGTTGGTAAAACTGTCATATTGACGTGCAAGTTAGCCTGAGCTTTGTTAGCGTAAAGCTTTGCCTCTTTATAACTGGTAGCGAAGCTATACCAAGCCATCGTAGTTTTACGGGGAGATGTGCTAATTTTCCCTGTTTTTATCTGTCAGGTTCAGCCATGCTGTGTCGGTTGGTTGTCTGGAGTGTGTTGGTGGGGTGGATGGCTTCTCAGGCCCTGGGAGACATAGGAGCATCTATCCCTGACCAGCCCACGGCCCAAGGCTCGGATGCAAGCCACTATACAGATAATTTAATAGCGGCGCTTGACAGTGCGATATCTATGCAGAAAGACCTTCAACGTCCTCACCCCAAGAAGCAGCGTTTGACCTGGCCGTTCCTTTCAAAGGACAAGAGTCCTGATCCAAACACCGCCGTGTTTAACCTCTTCTACCCCCTAGTGCGTTCAGAGTTTGCCGCGTTTATCAACGAGCTGTTGGTCAGCGCAAAAGAGCAAATCGAGCGCGCTCGTTCATCACGTAACTCAGGGAACTCCCCATATCTTAGCAAACCACAGACTTGGTACCGATCATCCATACTCAGCCTTTCATCGGTCAACTCCAACTTGGTTATCCCCACGGAGGGCGGACGTTCATTGGCCGTCAATGCCCAAACCATGGCCTTACCGGCTACTTACCAAGCCGTGCCCTTGTTGGCCGCTGTGCAATTGGAACGTAATGATGTGCTGTGGGGTTTTGTCCGTCAGCTGGAGCAAACATTTAGACAGCTGCGTAGAAAGGACTCCCTTGCCAAGGTCGAACACCAATACCACTCAACGCTCAAAAAGTACCTGAGCCGTCGAAACAATGTGTCCAATCACAACGCCAGGCTATTCATCTCCTACTACATTGTGTCAGAAATCATTGCTGCTTTAGTGGTGCTGGGAAAGTGTGATGCGTTGATTGCGTTTTTGCAGAGCCGGGCGAGTTCCAGATACTTTAAGCGACATATCCGCTTCGTTGTGATGCTAATGGTGGTGTTTGGTGCCGACCAATACCGCATATTTTTGAACAGTTTGCGCAAGGCTATGGAAGCGTACTCCGATCCGATGGTTATGTTAACGCAACTGCAAAATACTTTCGACGAAGACTGGCTCGCGGAGGCATCGGCGACATCAGATGAATTATTGAAAAAATACTTTGTCGAGGAGAATCCCTTTGCCGATTGGCAGAAAACCAAGGTAGACCTGAGTTTAAACGCGCCGGGTCACCACTTGGAACGCCAGTCTACAGGGGCATCTGAGGACCAACTGTCAAAGCACCCATCATTCATGAGCACGGAATCGGTGCCAACCAAAACGCTCGGTGTCTCACACATTATCCAGTGTATCAAGGGGTTAGGGCATACACTGTCGGATTCAAGCTTGAAGGCGCTCCAAGCGTTCGAAGAAACGCCTGACTGGGACAGCCTTGGGTCTGATGACCAGGATTGCTACCGATACCTAGGCTTTTCGCCCCTGTACATCCAACTATCACCGGAAACCGCCACAGTAACTCTGCAGAGCAAAAATGGCATAGTGGACTAGTAGTGTTCGTCTACACCTAACAAAGGTGCTGGTTGTTCATGAAAATCAAGTATTGATACCGGCTGATAAAGTTGAACTGTTCAGCCACTGACTATGTAATTAACTCTAAAGTAATAATGCGATGGGTTTTAATAAACAGTGATTGATGTGGCTGATTCCACCACGTTCGCCTTAATTAGCGCTGCACAAGAGTACTGAGCAATAAATAAATAGGCTCAGCCGTAACGCAAGGCAACCATTAATCCGAGCTGGCGCAACCACGACACCCACAGTGCACGCATTGCACCGCCCGACCTTCATCGAGCTTGGCCTTGGGAATGCGACAGATGCACGTCGTACCAAAGTTGGTATCCTTGGGCTGAATACAACGCGTGCAACACAACTTCTCATAGCCCTGCTTCTTCCACTTGGCAATCAAATTGGCATCCGCATACCCATACTTGAGACAGTAATCGTACAACGGTCGTGAAATCGCCTTGCGCGCATAAAAGAGATCGTAAATGTACCGGCTACGCTGATGGTTCAGTTGAAAGATGGGCCACAGCGCCTCGCTTTTCCGCTTGCCCTCGTGTGGTTCATTCTCCACTTCCCGGAGACGCTGTGCAAAGTCATCCAGCGTCGGTTCAATGTCCTCCCAACCTTCCGGTGGTTGGCGCGTGCGTGACGTGCGAATCTTGGGCATTGAGCTGCAATGGCAATTACGAAAAATAAAAACAAAGAAAACAAAGTATGGCGGTTACTGCACGCGGTGGAAGCAAGACAAAACAATTCGAAGTAGCAGAAGCAGCCGCGAGACTAATACAGAAACGTAAGTGGCATCCACACTGTTATTAGTATTGGTAGCGCAGTTAAAAGTAACGTGACGTGAATGGCTCAGTGGTTTAGTGGTATAATACTCCCTTAGGGTGGGAGTGGTCCCGGGTTCGATTCCCGGCTGAGCCC
>JANBQA010000191.1:0-21879 GCA_027576955.1 Dimargaris xerosporica
GCATTGAATCCAAGACAACCCATTTGCCAACGCCCCGTCTCAATCACATGGCAGGCATACTGAAAACAAGCTGGAAAAGGTCTCTTCACCGAGCAGAGCTAACGGCAACCCCAATGTCAGTGGGGCATTCTGTGCAGCTCAGCCGGGTTTCACTATTTCACCCAGTGTGCGCGTTGGTTTGTTACGCACTGGAGCCGCTCACGTCATTTTGACTGTCTTTCCCATTTTCACTCGCAGTCATTGTGCTGGGCAAGGAGGGCTAGTAAGCCCTTACAAGACGCAGTATACGCTGAAAAGTTTTATTGGTGCGAGATTGGGCGGCTGGTACAAGCCATATATCGCAGCATCACATCGACAGTGAGGTTTTACGAGGGAGTAGAAAAAAATGCGGGCACAGTTCCCACCCGAGCAGAGGTGCTCTGAGCTCGCGACCTAGGCCGGAATGACGCCCTTTTGGCGACCAATCTCGATAAACGCGTTGGCCGCTTGGCGAATTTGCGCCTCGGTGTGTACGGCCGAGATTTGAACACGGATGCGTGCTTGGCCTAGATGCACATGCCAGAATATATAAAAGCAAGGTGCCCCACAAACTTAACTTGTCAGTCAGTCAGTCCGTCAACCGTAAAGATGTCATAAGCAGGCAATCAACATCAACACAGGGCGGCAAATGCGGTGCCAAAACTTACCTCGAGGCACCACGGGGTACGAGAACCCAATGACATAAATGTTCTTTTGCAGCATTTCGTTGGCAAACTCGGCAGCCAAGCGTGCGTCGGCCAACATGACGGGCACAATTGGATGATTATCACCCTTGAGCGTGAACCCGGCTTCGGTCAGTAGCGTACGGAACAGCGCCGTGTTGGCCCAAAGCTTTGGCAGCAGCTGTTGCTGCGAGGTGGGGTCGGTGATCAACTCAACCGCTGCCGCTGCAGCGCCAATGACTGGTGGGGGCAGCGTGTTGGAGAAAAGATAGGGACGGCTCTTGTTGCGGAGCAACGCAATGACATTGGCGTTGCCTGTCGTGTACCCACCTGCAGCGCCACCCAAAGCCTTTCCGAGGGTCGAGTTGACCAGGTGCACACGGTCTTGCACCTTAAAATACTCGGGAGTACCTCGTCCATTCGGGCCAAGGAACCCTGTGGCGTGGCAGTCGTCCACAAACGCAATGGCATTGTACTTTTCGGCCAAGTCGCAGATGCGGTCAAGCGGGGCAATCTTGCCGTCCATGGAAAAGACACCGTCGGTGGCAATAAGCTTGAGTCGAGCGCCGGCCGCGTCAGCACTTTGCAGCTGGGCTTCGAGGTCTGTCATATCGCAGTTGGCGTAGCGGAACCGTTGTGCCTTGCACAAACGAACGCCATCGATAATGGACGCATGGTTTAGCGCGTCGCTGATAATGGCATCCTCTTTGGTCAACAGGGTCTCGAATATCCCGGCATTGGCGTCAAAGCACGAGGCGTACAAGATGGTGTCTTCGGTGCCATAGAACTGGCTGAGCTGAGCTTCGAGTTGTTTGTGGATGGACTGCGTCCCACAGATAAACCGTACCGAGGATAGTCCCGCACCGTATTGGGTCAGGTACGCTTGTGCACGCGCAATCACCGCAGGGTGCGATGACAGCCCCAGGTAGTTGTTGGCGCAAAAGTTGATCACCGATTGGGGCTCATGGGAGTCTGCCGCCTCCACCGTAATCTGGTCGCGCTGGGCCGAGGTAATCACCCGCTCCGCTTTGAAGGTTCCTGCTTTGTGAATGGCCGCCAGCTGATCGTTGACTGCTTGGTCAAACGCTGCTGGCAAGGGACGCTTGGTCGTCAAGGCCCGAGTCAAAGCGGGGGCCAGCGCACGCAAGGGCAGCAGCGGGGCTCGATGGAGGGCGCCGCGACGGGCCCAGGCCAGGCCGAAGCGAAGGGCAGTCGTGGTTGCCATGAGGACTACAGTGCAAAGTCGATTAGAAAGGACTATATGACGCAAACGCTCGGGAACTGGGCAAAGGATAAAAAAACGAGAGACAACCAGGACGGGTGCCCACACCACGTCTGCCAAGTGGTTTCTCGGGTGCGCTATGTGCCCCCCCCCCTGATTCTTTCCTCTCTCTGTAACCAGCCTGCAGGGGTGAAGGCAGTGAATGAGTGATGAAAGGGGCATACGAACCATCGGCAACATTGCCTGTCATCGTCGGTGCTGGATACCAGTGCTTCGCTTCAACTTGGATGCTCAACCAGGGCCCCACTCCTTTGGCTGGGTCATCCTGCACAAAGACTTAGATAATTAGGCCCGGTGCACTATGGCAAGGCTTTGTGCAATCTTTGTTGGCTTTGGCCCTCCATCTCAGGGGCCAGTCCAACTAATAAAGAGCTGTCCTTTACGGTTTAGTGTGTCAGCCTGCGTACCAACGTATGAAGGGGTCGATGCGCAGGTTTACGATGGATAGGATTAATGGAATAGCAATAAGCCCGGTTTGCCGAAAAAATGCGCTTTGCTGCTTATAAAAGGCCACCATTGGCACCACAGTCTTTGCTACTCATAGTCCATTCCTTCAAACTCTCCACATAATCGCATCATCATGAAGCCCCTGTTCTTTGCCCTGCTCTTGGCCGCTGTGTCCCGGTCATTTGTCCACGCCAAGCCGGCACCGGGGTCGTCTGACGCCGCCGGCGGTGGTGGCCATGGGGAACGCGTAAGTATCCGCGCACGCTCTAATTGCTGTTGCGCCACTGGCATCCACGAGAAGCATTATATGTTGAGACCCCTTTCTCGGCGTTGTCTAGATTTGAACGCGCAGCTCTTGCTAAAGCCATAGACCTAATCATGTATCAACTAATGCTCTGCTTTTGTTTTCTTGCGTAATAATCGTCAAAATATATAGCCCAAGCCTGTTATTCCTAACCTCTCAGCGGAGGAGCTGGAAAATTTTCGAAAAATAGCTGCTGCGAATCCTATCCAGCAAGCAGCTGTCAAACCTCCAGAACTGTTACTTAAGCAATAGCAACGGCCAACGTGCAAACTGGAAACCCATTTGGTTGAGAGAGGGAAGATGCTCCCTCTACTTGTGGTTCAGAGTCTGTCACCAAATGTTTGTTTCCCAGTTTTATGCCATTCAGGGTAAATATTTCCTTACAGACTGCAATCGGCAACCAATAAATCCTATCTTCGTACCTGATTACTCCTTACACAGCACTGGAATGTAATTTAATGCGCATATTAGCCATGACTCATAATCCGTAATTGAACCGTCATTGCTGCATTTGTTTGACCATGCCACAAAAATGAAATTGAGTACTATAGGTATTGAATACGGTAGTGTACCTAAAACTTTCCACAAGCCAATTTAGCCAATGCGTTCGTCAGGAGACAGACGGGTAAAGGTCATTGGTTGATCCACCACTTGACTGCCAAAAAACATGGCCTTGGACTGAAACGGCTTTCCGGACAGCGTAGTAAAGTGGTAGGACCGGATCAGCAAGCAGGCCAAACGCTTAATCTCCGACACGGCCAAAAACCGTCCCGGACAGGCATGGCGCCCCGAGCCAAACACCAGCACCTGGTGTTGAATGGCCGTGCTCTTGCGGTGCTTTGCCAGCTCCAGATGGCGTTGGGGGCGGTAATCACGCCAGTCGATGCCGTGAAGTGTGGCGCTAAAGTTGGTGGCCAACGGTGACATGTACAGAATACTGCCCCTGGGTACGCGCGCCCCATTGGAGAACACCGTATCCTGCACGGCCACCCGTTGGGTAAACGTAGGATGTGAATGCACGCGAGCCGTCTCCAAAAAGCATGCATCCAACAGCGTCATATCATCCAGAGCTGCTGGCACCATGACAGTCCCGTGGACGGTTACAACGTGGCGCTGCTCATCCCGCAGTGCGGCTTGGAGGTCGGGGCGGCTCGCTAAATCTGCCATCATCATGTGGAAAAAAAGGGTGGTGGTGTGCATGGATGCAAAGGATAGTCCCAGCAAACGCAGCGCACATTTGCTCATCCAGTCGGGGTCGTCACGAGGCGCTGCGTCTACGAGCCACTGCAACACATCATCCGGTTTTTCAGTTGTAATGGTTGCTGCTACTGCTGCTTCTTGCGGCATCCGCTCCAACTTCACTCGGCGCTGGATCTCGGGCACCACCAGTCGACGCACTGTGTTTCGATACGCTGGCCACGAGGTAAACATGTTCACCCATAGGGTCATCACCCACAGCGGCAAGACTCGGGCCCAGTCAAAGAGTGTGTTGGCGCCTAGGGGTAAGCTGACAAAGGTACGGAATAGCTCCGAGTTGGACCCCAGCTCCGGCCCAACCAGGAATTGGCTAATACCGCTCGAGATGATATATAAGCACCATTGGTAAGGTTCGTCGATGGTGCACATTTCTACAGCAGCCGTCAAAGCGAGAGCGCATGGCTCATCCCATTGGTGCCAGATGGTTAGTTATCTTTTACGCTACAGCTGCGAAATTATGCCTATGCCTGCCAAGGTTGCTGTTCAACCAGCCCGTATTGCCGCTTTACTTCCGAATCGGTGGGGCTGGCTACTTACCGCTCGTGCCTAGAGTTTCGTGAACTTTAGCCTCCAGTATGTGCTGAATTCGCACCATGACTGTGCTCAGTTGCTTGGGCAAGATGGTGCGCAGCAAGTCCACATGAAAGCGGTCACTCTCCTCGTTGAGCCCAAAAAACGCCTTGGTGAGGGCCATCCGGGGCAAGGCGCGAGGAAAGCTAAGCTCCCTGTTCTTTTTGAATCCTTCCAACAACAGCCTTCCGTTGAGTACATAATAGTCCCGGCCATACAGACGAAACCGAAAGATGTCCCCATGCTTGGCGTGGGCGTCACAAAACACGTCCACGCTATTTTTTAGCACTTGCAGGTCGCCAAGAATGGGCAGGCCACCGGATAGATAGGGCACGTTGGATGGGTTGCGAAAAAACGCATAGTAGACCCATGCCGTTAGCAGAATTATGCCTAGGCCTAGCCCAATGTCCGCCAAGTGGGTCGACGGCTGAGTGACCCACCCCATGCTGGTATCCCGTCGGCAGCCAGTATTAGCTGAGCAAAGGTGAGTATTGACCTCTCTCTCCGTAAACGATTAGTCTCACAGCAGTGGTAGGGTCGTGTATAACTGCAACAAGGACAGCCGTATCGAATACCCGTAGTATGTTAGGGGCAAGTGATGCGTTTCTACTACCAAGGTCAGCACTATGGTCGGTTCAATTGTCGCTAATAAAAAAAGAAATGTGCCAACGAGAGTAATTACAAAGCGCAAAGCGTGCGTGGAATAGCAAAGGGAGCGGGAACCACTGGCCCCTTTTATGACAGCGACCAGGGCACCGTATCCAAGCTTAACCCTGCTCCTCGTGGCCAGCGCTTGCATTGTCACTCCATCACATCAATGTCAAAGGCAGGCTACCAGCGTTCCCATGGGGAACCAGTAGAGTTTATCCGCTGGATGCGCAGCTGCAGGGCTTAACTCCTCCGCGATCCACCTTGCTCGCCTCGCGCCATCCTGGGTGACATTCGCAGCAGTTGGGACGCCACAATGCATCTACTGCAGAGAGCCTCCCTACCACCACCCCTGTGCCGACCGCGTTCGAAGTGATGGGTGTATATCTTTTATCAATTGTATCCACGAGGGTGACGCTACCATTGCCATGCTAAATACGCCGCCCTTTATTTAGATACGTAGCTAAAAAAAGGTTTTCAGGTCATTGCACGCCAGTGGACTTTCGTGGATAGCATCGAGCAGCATGCCTTTGTGGGGGTATTAGGACTCTTGCCGTTGAAAGGCTCTGGTGTGTAGGAGTAGAGGTTTTTTTTTGCCTTTCCAACAGATATCTGCAAGGAGTCGTAAAAGGCCTGCACACTATGCTAAGCATAAAATAGGCCATCCCCAGGTTGGCCATTATGACCACAACCCCAGCGAAGTATGCGGGACTTTTTCGCCGCGTTTTTATGACCATAGGCGTTGTCATTAGGACCGTCAACCCACGGTATAGCCACATGAATAAGCGCTCGCATGGTCCATGTCACCAAATACCGTTGGGGCAAAGCGATGTGGCAACACAGGGTACAGCAGACATGTGGTCACCAACGCTGGCCAAGGCCCGTCACATATGCCCACCTAGGCCTCTACACGTAAAGGTGTCACCCAATAGACAGTGGCTAGAGAGGCAGCCGATAGTGCCTGCCTAGCCAGCCAGGCCCTAATTGGGCAAGATGAGCTGCTAAGACTGCGCAGCCTTGACGTGCCGAACTCTAGCCATATTTAAACCAGGCCAAGCTCTGAAGCAGGCACAGGCCATGCTTACAATAAATACTATATCTATTTATTCTTTGGTTGTTAGCTCTTCCCGGCCTAGTTTGTGATAGTCTCATGGCTGGTCTAGGATGCAGTAGTTAGGTAGAATCAGTGGAAACCTGGTCCTTAGGCAATGAAGTGGTTAAATTCGCTGCCTGAATAGGATGACTTGACTGCGAGGTTAGCTCAAGCTTATCGGAGCAATTGGTGTTTTCCTTGATGCCAAGCAGGCCATGGCACAAAATATCAGTGTAGTGGCCATAGATCTTGGGCTAAATGGCATTGCATTTCGTGATAAAGGTGTGCTTGGTTCAATTGGCCATCATTCCTGACAGATATACCATCAACACTAGCATGAACACCTAGGTCAGCACAACCTGGTATGCTGCCCATTGGCCTAATGAGTTCCAGTTAGTGGTATGGGAGGCTCCTAGTGACGCCTGGAACCACAAGGGAAGCCCTCAAATATGCAGCACATGCAGATGGTCCAGTGCCAACACCAGGCACCCACATCACCAGTTAAAGGCAAGGTACTTGACAGAGCAGCAGCTGCCACTAGAGCACCAGCTACTCCCATGATCATGGCAGTAGCAGCGTGACAAAAGAAAACAGCAAGGTGGTACGCACCATACCCAAGGGCGCCTAGGTCAGCGAGCCTGCAGACAGCTCAATGCCATTTTTCAGGGCGATGATGGTCAGCGATACCACGATGTGAAGCTGCTTGATGATGTCACTGCAGCAGATCTGGAACAGGTTCTCCTTATCAACCCGTTTGAACACGTTGCTCTTGATGTCAGCAAACTAGTTGCTCAGCAACAAGGTCAACAGTGAATAGACATACGAATTGATGTCCATGCTGAGGGTCACTATGTAGTAAAAGAGGACCATGGAATGGACAAACATTTACACCACAGTGATGATCATGTAGAACCCCAGTTGGACCAAATTGCGCCACTGCAGACGAGTTGTGGCTGCACCTGGTGAAGCCGAAGCGGGCTGCACATAGTTGTAAGCGTCGTGAGAGAAAAACGAGTCTTTGGAGAGGAGCGTGTCCAAGATGCCCTGCCAAAAGGCCAAGCAGAGCCAGTTGAATACCTCGAGCATATTGAAGATGATGTACACCTTGATGGTCAACTAGCTCCACATCTTATGGTACAGCTGCACTGAATTAACTGACGGCAGCATCCCGCAGCAAACGGCAATGAAAAACCCTTTCATCAAGTTGCACTGCTGGCGGGCCATGGTATCTGCTGGTAAAAAGTGTGATGCACCAACATTCTGAATGCCATAACAATCCATGCTGGCAGGATGGTAAACATATGCAGGAACGAGTCCAGGTACATGACGCTGCCAAAGAAGAGCAGCTTCTCAAGGTACCATGGGATCTGCTAAAAGCTAGTGGTGCGTTCTAGCTGCACCACCATGATGCTTTCATACTCGGCCACTTCCAGTTCAGCTTGAAGATGCTCCCAGATCGAATGGAAGATGACGCTGGGCCTTGGTGATGTTAGGGTGCATTCTGACAGGGATGGTGGTGGTTGGGCCGTGACAGTATTTGGAATGAACCAGTTAACAAGGGCTAGTGTGAATCTTTGCCTTTTTAGCTAAGGGTGCACTTTGGCAGTGGGTGGTGGTGCTTATGCATTGGCGCAGCCAGCAGTCATAGATGCAGCCACTAACAGCTTGCCATTAATTTTACAAGGTCCATGGCCACTATCATTCAAAGTCACCAACGATCCATAGTGTGGATTGGAAGAAGTATATTTCTTCTCGCCCTTAGTATCCGACAGGGTGAGGCAAAGCACCATGGTAACGCCAACGTCCTGTACCCAATGATTACCTTCGCATTAGGCCAGTGGGGTAGCGTCCATAGGAGCTGGGGACTTGGGTGTCTCCCAACTGGGTGGAGGCTGGGGAGCAGAAAATCACCTGACCCCCTTGGCCCCGCCCAGCTGGCATCAGTGAGCTGCTAGGGCTTTGCAGCCCCGGCTGCACTAGCAGGCCAACTATTTAAACACAAGCCCTTAGCCATCAAGGCAAATTAAGGCTTGAATAAATACCTGTTATTTATTACATCGTTTACTGTTGTTGGTCCTGCTCGGCCAAATTTCGTGACATGGGGATTGACAGTCGCTTGCACTGCCACAGGGCTGGAAGGAGCTTGGGCATAAACAGGTTATGGGTTGAAACGTGGCCAGCTCACTGCACATATTCATCTTTGTCCATGGACGCCAATGCAGGTCCTTCTGTCTGATGGTGGTGATATAATGGCTCAAGAATATGCTGACGTGGCTTTGGATGATGTGCCACGCTCTGAGCCTGACACCAGCATTGCCATGGCTCTCTGGTTTCCACCAGCAAAGGCAACAAAGATGCAGTGGCAATAAAACGAGAACTAAAGGAAGGAACTGCAGCCGAACCAACCAACGCCGCCAATAACACTAGTGAATGGTTGAAGGGAGCATTGGAGGCAGGCAGCAAAGGCGCTCCAGCCAACACACTTGGCTGTGCATTCAACAAACGCCAGAAAAAATGAACAAAGAGCTGCACTGCTAGGCCCACATTAATCCATTGCTTAGTGTGCCCTGCTTATCAATGGGCTGCCTACATGCTAGCCAACTGCGCATGGCATTAGAATATTGGCTGCGCCAAAGGTCATTCCTTGTTTTGTTACCTTCACCGCGCATAGGGCTAAGATGAAACCAGGATTGGGTGCAAGTGACCTGACAAAAGAACCATTTTGTGCTATGAATAGGGAGCCTATAGTTACATCATAGCTAGTAACAAGAATAAAGGACATCAGGAAGGAATTATTCCTTAACCTGGGCATAGGAAGACAGGGAAGATTGGAATTCAGGAAAGTGCTCCTTTTTAATATTCCTAAAGGGAAAGTGACATAGAAAAAATATCACAAAAGGTGTGTTCAGAAGGTCCTTGACTGCTATTGCTGCTAAGCTTAGTAGCAGCTAGATGTGATCAGTTGGCTTGCTCGCATATAAAAGGAGGGCCATTAGGCTTATAAACTTAGTCCTCACAATCTTTTATAATGAATTTGCTAAATTTTTTATATAAATGTAAAAGCGTTATTTTTACTTAAGGGCCAGCCCAAAGGCCCCAACTGCCATAGATTCGTTTGAGCCTAAAAATGGCTTAGTGTAGTGTCTCACGCAGACAGGATATCAGCAGCTATATGGGTATAAAAATTGCCCTCTTCATTAGCTGCTTTCTGAAATTATTTTTTCTCTTTCCTGTAGCCTTGTGCTGCTGTTTTCAACAAAAGCTTGTAAAATGACCAGTGGGACATGCAACGAATCTAAACTTGCTGTTTTGTACCTTTTAATGGGAGTTTTTCAGTAAGAAATTTACTATTCTGGGCTTCTAATGAATGGTAATTTGGACTTTTTTTTGGTAATAAATAAAAAGTTTATTAGCAAACCGTGGGGCAAATCTGTTGGAAATGGGTTATCTCCCAACTTTGTGGAGGCTGGGGAGCAGGAAATCACCTGACTCCCTTGGCCCCGCCCAGCTGGCAGCAGTGAGCTGCTAGGGCTTCGCAGCCCCGGCTGCACCAGCGGGCCAGCTATTTAAATATAAGCCCTTAGCCATCGAGGCAAATTAAGGCTTGAATAAATACCTGTTATTACTACATCATTTATTGTTGTTGGTCCTGCTCGGCCGAATTTTGTGACACTATATCTATTTATTCTTTAGTTGTTGGCTCTCCCCAGTCCTGTTTGTAATAAGCCTATTGGGTAGCTAAAATTTGAGCCCAGCTTATGTTGGAATCATCATCAGTGTGAGCTGCAGCAAGAGCCCTTGATAAAAAAGTTGGGAAAGGGTAATCTGACCCTTGGTAAAGGAGCTAGTTACCAGTATGCCCGAATTTTGCTTTGATTTCCTTGGTTGTTGTTCTCTTATTTTTATAGCTAGCCCTATTAACCAACCTGCGGTGTTCCAAAACCTCACCAGCAAGATTTTCGTTGAAATTTTAACACAATCACTGCCGCAGTAAATAAGCCACAATTCCTTCCTCCTCTTATCTGTCACCAACTGAACTTTTTGGTAGAAATTGATTCCAAGCTGACTGACACATAACGAAGCAGAACAAACGCAAAATGCCTAAACACGCTTGGTCACCCCACAGTGTTGTGATATGAACTGTCGAAGCTTTATTAAGGCGACTACCATACCCAGCAAATGTGCTTTCAAAAAAACGACTACTGTTTAGCGACACAGGCCTTTGACCTAGCCGATTCGCGCTTCTGGAGCTAAAGGAGTAAAGAGCATTGGTTGGTCGACCATCTCGTCGCCGAAAAACAACGGCTTGAATTGATAGGGCTGACCCGAAACGGTAGTAAAATCGTAGGCTCTCAGCACTAGGCAGGCCAATCGCTTCATTTCGGACACTGCCAAGAACCGACCGGGGCAGGCATGGCGCCCAGATCCGAACATCAGCACCTCGTGTTGAATGGCAATAGCTTTGCGCTGTTTTCCAGGCTCGAGATGCCGTTCGGGACGGTACTCGCGCCAATCCTCGCCGTGCAACTTGGCGCTGCAGTTGATGGACACCGACGACATATACACGATGCTGCCACTGGGCACCAACGAGCCATCAGAAAATACCGTGTCCTGGGTGACCAAGCGCTGGAGGGTAATGGGCGCGGCATGGACTCGAGTGGATTCTAGAAAACAGGCGTCCAGCAGGACCATCTCGTCCAGCGCCGCCGGTGTTATCGTCGCCCCATGCGCCTTGACCACCTGGCGCTGCTCTTCCCGCAACTGCTCGCGCAAATCTGGGCGACCCGTCAGATCTGCCAATGCTAGCAGAAAGAACACAGGGGTCATGTTGATATGGGCGAAAAAGAGCCCCACCAACCGCATGGCACACTTGAACATCCAGTCGGGGTCGTCGCGTGGCTCATAATCAATCAACCACTGTAGCACGTCATCTGGTTTGCCGGCGGGCGCTTGCTTTGACTTGCCATGGTCGTACATGCGCACCCGGCGCTCAATCTCGGGCACCATCAAACGCCACAGCGCTTGGTGGTGGTTGGGCCACTGGGTAAATCCCCGCACCCAACACTCCATCACTCTGAGAGGCAAGACCCGGGTCCAGTCCAGCAAATGCCCCGCACCCGATGGTAAGCTGAGAAGCGTGTGTAGCAACTCTGGGTTGGTTTCTAGCACAGGCCCAACAAACAGCTTCATGACAGCGCTGATGAGGATCTCGGCACTCCAGCTGTAAGGAGACTGGATGACGCACGGCTCTAGGTTTATGATCCCATATTCAAAGCATTCAGCAAGAGCCTGTTGGCTGAGTTAGCTACCCTTTCATTGGCGTAAACCATAGCACACAGCTCTGAGACGGTAAAAGGCACCACACCACTGCCATTTCCAGTCAGGTACAATCGCTTACCACTGTGCTGTAGTGTTTCACCAAGCTTGGCCTCCAACATCTGCTGGATGTGGCGAACATTACGCTCCAAGTGCTTGGACTGCATGTTGCGGAGCACAGCAGCATGAAAAGGGTCATTATCCTTATGAACCACAAAGAACGCTCGGGTCAGAATCATCCGGGGTAATGCTTGATGAAAGCTGAGCTCCTTGTGCCGCTTGAACCCTTCAAAGAGCAGTTTGTCGTTGAGCACATAGTAATCGCGCCCCAGCAACCGAAACCGAAAGATATCCCCGCATTGGGCATGCGCCAGGCGAAAGGCTTCGGTGCTGTTTTTGAGAATATGGATATGACCGAGCCATGGCAGGCCTCCGGAAATATAGGGCACGTTGGACCGGTCGCGCCAAAGGCACCAGTAGGCTGGTAGGGCAAGCAGCATCGCGCCAACTACTAGTTCAAGGTGAGTGGGGTGAGACAGCGGTGAGATCCAGTGCTTGTGAACACTGCTCACGACGTCAGTTAGCAGGTCCATGGTGGTCGCAGGCAAACAGGCAGAGAGGGAGGCAGCAGTTAATGGTTTACACTACCAACTGTTTGTTGACGGACAGATAAACACAGTATGGTTTGGATACAGGTTGGATAACGCGAGAATGCTGTGACTATGCTCCATAAAACAACACAACCAAGCCCACAGCACAAGGTCCAGTAAAGATTTGACACCGCCAAGGCTGTGAGGTAAGCAATGGTATGCTTGTAGTGCCAGAGTGAGAAACAACGGGGGTGCCCAGATTATCCTGCTAGTCACAGCATTTTATCAAAGCGCACTGGCTGGTGGCCATCTGATTGACCAGCTCCTGCCATTGCTGACAGTTGTTCTACTGCTATGGCATTTTGGAGACTGGAAGGAAGGACCGAGTACGGAAAACGTTTACCTGAAGGACATTCAGTGCTGCGGTATGGCACAGGGGACATGTGGATTGCTATTGTATGCATGCGCCCTCCTGACCGCTTTTATGCGCACAAGTGCGTGACGCATACATCGCAACCATTAGCATCCAATACCATCAGCGCAAAGGCCTGCTCAGACTAATTAATGGCCCCTATCAGTCACAGCGCGAGTACCTGTGCTCTGCGCAGTGTCGCTTATACTCAAACCACTCGAGGATGCGATAACGCTTTGAATTCCTCCTCCCGTATCTTTGTTATCCACTCCTTACCACAAATTACTTGGACTTGCAGCTACTTCTTACTGCCACTTAAACCCATTATAGCCCACGCCACATTAGCGTGGACCCTGTGGTCATGGTGCCTGGCCCGTGCCCTACTGGTTTGGAACGGTGGAGCACGAGAATGCGTGGTTTACCTCCCCTTCAACCAATGCAATGAACACGCTAGAAGGATAGGGTGTCATACCAAGTCACGCCCCGCTTTGCTTTGCCTTGGCGGCACATAATGAGCCACGGTCATCCTAAATATTCATGAGCAAAATCTGAAAGATAATTGACCCAGCGCACTGCGACCTATCCAATGTTTGAAGTGCTACGATCTTCAAGAGTGGCCTGGGTCAGAGTATAACAAGTATGACGCTATAACAGTTTAATCTCTATTACTACAGGGCGTCAAAAAGAAATAGACAAGGCGGTGCAAATCAAAGAATCGTAATAGAATAGCTAAAGGGACAGGCTACTATCATTCTCACATTATCCGGAAAAAAATTGCACAAATTTAATACAGCCATATTAGGTCAGCCAGAGCTTCATTATCAAAAACAGTTCTAAAGTGCCATTGATCAACCGCACCAAACTATGCATCAGCAGCACTGATGGCATCAATAATTATCCGATTAGTTATAAGGCCAGCTCTTGGGAGAAAGGCAAAAAGCTGGAAGACAGCGTAAAGCAGTGCGTTGGAATAACAGTGCCAAAACTAACGATGAGATTTTTGCACCAACAACACCTTCCCGTTGAACCCACTCGGCTCTATCATGTAGGCTAGGTTTTTTCTCTGCTCGTTAACTCGAAAGATAGCAAAACTGTGTGCGTTGCGCGCTACACCGAAATTGCGGCCGCTACCTTTTGAGAGGGCGGCGGCTCCAGCAGACGCGACATCTTGTGCAGCCAGCCTTCCCAGTCTTCGGGGTCATCGCCCACGTGCACAAAATCTGCCGACGAGGCCGGGGCCTGGAGCGGGGTAATGGTGTGGTGGCGACCACCGGTCGTTTCTTCGTGAGTACTGACTATCTGCGGAGAGAGCATGATCGTAGTTGCGGTGGCCGATGCCTTGACACCAGCGGGTTTAGTGGAGGGGGCCCACGGATGGGTGGATGGCGCATTAGCGCAGGGTATGGTAAAACTTGATATTGGCGCACTCGGCGAGGTCACTGGAGATACCATGGCCACGAGGCTGACATCGGGCTTGAGTTTAGCAGGTTGCGGGGGCCGTAACCCAGCAACGGAGCCGCTGCTGGATCCAAATGATAAGCCAGCTTCGAGCCCAGCGGGTTCAAACGAAGCGGTGGGGGTTGGCAGCATCGTGCAGTCAGCCGGCACTGGCTTGTGGGAGGGGACGAATTGTGGTGTTGGGTTGGTGTCGCAGTCCAACGGCTCGGCTAATGCCAAATCCTGCCACTCTGACGACGAATCCTTTGCACCAGTGGCAAACTGGTTCTGTACTGAGTAGTACGTGATTGGATTGGCGGGCAACAGCTGGCTCTGAAAGATATGGCTGATTTCCGACCGGATCCACCGCTGGATGCGTGAATTCTTGGCAAACGGGTAGCGGTTCTCTTGCGCAGAGCGAATCTTTTGCAGCATGGCGCTCATGAGGCGCAGTTTGGAGCAGTTAATCATGGGTAACTGCGAGAAATGGCTAATATGGGCCACCGAGTGTTCCAGGCAGGGCGATGGTATGGTGCCAGCATCTGGGCTGGACCGAGACCAGTGTGGGTCGATACCCGTGGTAGGGGTAGCCACCAGCGGCGATTCAGGGATGGCGGAGAATCCTATCCACGGCTCACCTGGCACACTGGGACGGCGGTGACTGCCCTTGCCTGTCGGGCGCGACGCCATCATGCCCAGAAACGTAGACGATACTCCATGCTGACTAGACCGCAGCGACGATACAGGCCCACGACGACCTGCTTTGCTCTCCATTGTACAGATGGACGTGGGGGTCATCAGCGGGTCCAAGACCTTGCTATCTCGGCGACTGGTGGACGCCGCCGAGCTTTGCAACGATGCTGTACGGGATATCGACGAGCGGGACAGCAGCGTCGTGGCTAGATAGGTCGCTGGCATGTACGATTCGCGCACCTGGCTAGGATCGACATAGGACAGGTTGCCCTCGTCGGAATACAGCAGGTCGGTCAAGTGCACGCCGATAAATGGCAGGAGAGCAACGTTGTGGCCCATCTGCAGCACGCCCGACGTTTCCACTTGAAAGTCCATGATGTTGTCGTGCTCTTTGGTTTCCTTGGCCAGCGCCCGTGCTGCCGCGCGCGGGTCACAGGGCACAGCGTCCTGGTCGTCGTCGCTGCCATGGGTGAACTCCATTCCAATGCCGTTGGTGTTCCAGACGCTGCGAAGGCAAGCACGGTATGTCTTGTAGTTGGGACGCTGCGACATGATGCTGCTCAGCTGATCGAGCATGAGTTTGGATTTGGTCGAAACCTGGGCCCACGTGCGATAGAGGCGCTTCACCGCGGATCGCGTAAGGCCGCTCACAATCTCAAAGCACGTGTTGTAGTTGTGCCAAATCAAGCACTGGTGGGCAATATGGATCAACATCTGCACCAGCTTCACCCGGTCATGCAGCAATACGGTGGTGACGATCTTCTTGGCCACCCAAATCGACATCTTGTTAAACCAGCGGATAAAGTCGTTGAGACTCGGAGCAAGCGCCTGCCGCTCGGTGGAGTTTTTGCACTTGCCATGGTAGCAAAACTCGTCAATGGGAATCTGGCAGAACATCTCGTGCTCGATGAGCGTTAGCTGATAAAATAAATCTTTGGCGTCCACGTCGGTAATACTCAGGATGGGCGCATCCGAGCGTGCGTTGTAGCCGCGCGATTTGGACCCCTGGTGGGGCCGGCGGTCACGCTTTCCTCGTCCAATGCTCTCGTCCGTTTTCTTTTTGCCCTTGTTACCAAACAGTAGCTTTTTCATCCCAGTTGCGGGACGCGGTCGGTCACTAGGCGGATGGCTTAAAAGGTTATCGTTGATGTTTTTGGGAGCATCACTGCTGGCCCGATCAACGCCCAATGGATGCTGCGCCAGACTGGACGAGTAAACGGACCCCGAGGTTGAAGCAGCGGTCGATACGAGCGATACAGACGATGGAGACGATGGCAAGCTGGGGTTGGGTGCAGTCATTGGCCCGAGCAGCTGCACCACCATATCAGCGCAGGCACCCATGAGGACAGGCGTTACGGTAATTCGATCACGGATTTTTGGGACCATAGTATCCACAAAGTTGCGTCGCTTGGCGTCGGCCTTGATGTGATGCAAAAAGAGCACCAACAGCTGAAACAGGTCGGCAAACTTTTTAAAGTCGTCCACGTAAAGGTCCAGCCACCGCTTGATGGTATTGAGCACCCGAATTTGGATGATGGACCGCTGGTGCTCGGCCGTGGGCGCAGGTCGACCCAGTGCTGCGGGCATCAACCCGCCGGGGGATGGGCCCATGGCAGGTGAGGACGGGATGAGGGGCGACGACATGCTGGAACTGGTGGTGGTGGTGGTGTGCGACGAAGTACGGGTACTCCACTCCATAACGTAGTTTTCGGGGCGACTGTACGTGCAGTGCAAATAGCGAACCACCAGCAGGCGCAGTACGTCAACAGGATGTGCCAGAAACCGGTACCCGCGCAAGAAATCGTTCATAAATTCAATGTCCGTCTCATGGGACGATGCTAGGCGAAACACCAGCGCGCGCAAACTGGCGGCTTTGACCACGCGACGAAGCCGACCATGTTTGATAGACGACTCGCGAAATTCTTCCAGCTCTTCGTCCTCCAAGTTACCAGGCCACCACACGGCGGGGAGCTGGCTATGTTTGCGACTGTAAAACGCTGGCAGGTGCGAATCCACTATTAGACAGCCCGCTATGGGCGAGTGCAGGTCGGCTGGCGGCGAGCGTGGGGGAAGGCTATCCAGCAGTACCGCAGCTGGTGTGGTGGTGGTGGGTCGGATTGGCACGGGCTGCACTTGGGTCAGATGGGCAAGGATGATGTCAATGGGTGGAGCTGTTTGCAACGAATACATATGCGAATTGCCGTCAAAGGTATGCGAGTGCGTCCACAGCACGCTATCGGGAACATGGGCCAACCGCACTTGCAGCGCATCCAAGAGTGGGCGCTCCAGGTGCGAGACTACATCTAGCCCATGGCGGTAGTCGACGGCAAACCAGCCCAGCTTGTGAACTTTGCCCGGTTTGGCCGCCGTTTGCGCTTGGGTGGTGGCGGCCACCGACCGCGGCTCAAACCCCAAACAGGCCTCTTCGGTTTCCCGTCGGTACCGCGAGATCATGGACGAGCGGTTGGTTCGACAAGGGTCCAACGTGCTGCCCGACGACCGAATTGACGCTGAGATAGAAGCTACGGACCGGTGAGAAGGACGCCGATGAGCCAGCAAGCCATGGTGGGGCGAAACGGCCAAAGAAGTCGATGTTGCAGCTCCCACCGGGTGCTTGGTGGGAGGCAAAATGACTGGCCGAGATGTGGGCGACGTAAAGTTTGGGGAAGAGGTGGAAGATGCTGTCACCAAAGAATGGCAGGGAGCAGCGTCTGGGTTCTCCTGACCATACGCCTTGGGGGAGTTGGAGCTGGCAGGCGGCTCGGTCAAAGGGTCAGAAGCAATTTTCGACTCGTTCAGGGACAGCGACAGAAACGACGCGGGGGGGTCAGCGGTTAAAAAGGGCTGGGTGCGCTCCCGGCTAGCTGTATTCGGCGCGCGTGATAGCGCTTCCATTGAAACCATGGGCTCGTCTGCGTACCCTTCATCGGTGGGCAGGTCATGGTCGATGGTGGCCTTTTCGGTCGGCTGATGGCATGGCGCCAAGTCCGCCTCCAATGAAACACCGGCACCGGGCCCCGCAACTTCCAATTTAGGGAGCTGGCGCTTTTTCTTGCGAAATAACCCAAACGACGAGAACCCAAATTTCGCCTTGCGCTGTGACCCAGCCGAGGGCTCAGATCCAGTCAGATGGCTAGAGGACTGTGAGTTCTCAGAGAGATCGCCAGTAGTATGGTCGATGGGCTGGGAAAGCGCTAATTTGGCCCCAAGAGACACAAGGCTGGGCCGTTTGCCCGGTATACCTGGGAATCGGGCCTGTGAACGAGGTGAAAACGCAGCGGGTGAGCCATGGCTGGCGCTGTCAGAGTCGGCCCCGGGTTCATGGATGATATGCGGCCGACCCACGACGTTTACGGGAGCGCGTGGCCGTGGGTGGGGCAGCTCCTGGTAGGCCGCGTAGGGGTTGCCCAGGCCCTGGCACGCATTGGTGCTTTTGTGATGCCCCTGGGACGGCGATGCTTGCGCCGATGGCGTTCTGTGCTTGAGGACGTGTGGCATGGTGCAAAATGCGACTGGAAACAGTGATTGGGATATCGAGTGGCCCCAAAATAGCTCGAGAAATGTCGTGTGCCCAACAGGGTTGCTACCGAGCTCGCTTGCGACGCTGACCGTACCTGGCAAAACCACATGCGATAGTCCTCAGGACTCTCAGAGAGAGCGACGCGCGGGCTGGCGGAGC
Organism: Dimargaris xerosporica; assembly: GCA_027576955.1. Taxonomy (NCBI): domain Eukaryota; kingdom Fungi; phylum Kickxellomycota; class Dimargaritomycetes; order Dimargaritales; family Dimargaritaceae; genus Dimargaris; species Dimargaris xerosporica. The sequence continues at coordinate 18,430 of JANBQA010000191.1, forward strand.
GCAATGAGCGCTGGCTTTCTCCGAGTGGTAAAAGAGACGTGGTTAGACTCTCGACGACGTCTGGCAAAAAAGTAATAATAAAGGCGATAACGAACACGGACAAGGTGCGCCACGTAAATATCGTCAAGACATTCAGCTTGGGGGCTAGTTTGCTAGCCAAGTGGAATACAGCTGCAGCGGTGAGTGGGTATGAAAAGCACTGCCTTGCCAATATAAGAAAACAAGCCAGCTAGGCGATGGGCACGGCAGTACGAGAGAGATAGAGAGAAAAAAGGGGTAATGGGAATGTACCGCTGGTGTGGTGAGCGGTTTTACCATCACGACGCAAGTTACCAGAACGTGTCTGCTTATATAATAGGACTGTGGCTGAACACACTTGCGTCCTGGCGCCATTCACTCGCACCTGTTTATCTGTGTATTCATAAGGCCATAGGCGCTTTGCTTCTACTGAATTAGACATTGTACAGCAACCCCATGAAGTATAGGTACAGGGAGCGGCGATGCGGCCCAATTTGGTATGACGCTCAGTGTGTCATTCGCTGCTAGCCTGCAACACCGCCACTGCAGGTCGGCGGTGAGTGCAGCAGTGGCACGCTGGTTGGCGACCGTGGTGGAATGGGCTAAGGCGAGAGCGCGGTCTTGTCGTTCTCCAGCTCATCACATCATTATACCTTACTGGTCAATTGCACCAATAGGAGACCCAGGGGGGAGGAGCAGAACCAGAGTCGGTCTAGAGTCAGGAGACGAGAAATGTGCCTCAGTGAGTAGCGGAATAAGGAGAACAGGAATGATAGGAGTGGTCACACTCGCAGCTAGCTCAATGACAGTTGCTGGCCTCCTAGTCCAGTTGCACACAGCAGCGGTTGCGCCGCCCTAGTAAAAGGCATCGGTATCAGGCAGCCTTTCGATGCCGACCCCGTCGACACTCTGCTTATCCCTAGTCGTTTGTTGCACCTGAACAACTGCTGAAATCCATCGCCATCCACAGTAGGCATTGATCGCCCAAACGTACATCGCACCCATGGTCGCTCTATGCTACGCCTTTCAAGGGTCGATTTGCCACTTGTGGGCAGCCAGGCCAGCAGCGGTGTGTGCTTGGCCAAATGAGCAGACCGTGTGAACTCGCCGAGAGGTGCAACGGTGGGTGCTGTTGCCTGCACCAGGCTTGATCAGCCCTTGACTCATCTCCCTACCTGCACACAAAAGCCTGACTTTATGCGCTCTGGGTGGCCACTCGACATTTCTCAACTAGTACTATTCACCACGGCATGCCAACAGCCCGCTCGTTGTTTGCTCTGACCCGACCCCTGAACACAGGCACCTGGTGCATGCATACACCGGTTTCCCATGGTCCATCCTGCATCCAGCTCTCCACGGCCTGTAATAAGCTGTATTGTCCTCGCGAGAGTCTTTGATTCAGACCGAGGCCACACAACTGACCCGATTCCTCTTCCTCGGCATCCCGCTCCGTTCCAGCGCTGCTAATTCAGTGCAATGAGAAACTGAGGCGATTTAAACTTGGGGGCTGCTTTAAGCTGGGCGGGATCAGCTGACAGGTCCTTAGCCGGCCTCTGGATAGGCGAGGTGATGGTAGTGTTGATTGCCAGGGTGCCAACTCTTGAGGGCAATAGCCTGATAATCAACATTTAACGGTTTATTACTACCAGCACACCACCAGTTCTGAAAAACCTACCCAGCCATTACTCTGCCCATACCCAAGCTTTGGGCCCGCCCTTTGACCATCCACTCCCGTCTCGAGCAAATGGTAGTGGAAGCAATAACAAGCAATTGCGGCTCGACTCACCAAGAAGCAAAAAGCGGCCTGGCATTTTTTTTCTCTTTGTCTTTACAGTTTGGGATAAACAGGCTGGTAGATTTGCACCCCATCTTGGGGAAGAACGCTCAGGGTCTTGCCTAGTATACGCCACCATCCCATGCCCCAAAAAGAAACCATCGAGCATGCAAAAATTTCCCACATTGCACAGATAATTTGCGGTATGACACCGCCAGTGTGACCCACGCAGTTAATATTTAGGACGCTGCGAGGCTTCATCAACAACTGTTGGCACCTTTCACTGGTCACCAACGTTGAAAAAACTTGAGCAGATAGGGCCAGACTCTATCTGCGCCACCTGCCATTGCTTATGTATCGTCAGGTGGCACAAGCGAAGATGGCACGTAGGTATTTCCCTCCTTGGAAGCATGTTGCGCCTCTACCACTATGCAGCTTACCACGCAGCGTCTCGTCCTCAATGCAGCGCATAAAGGCATCGACCACCAGGTCAGGCGTGACCATCGGCAGTTCGCTCACTAATTGGCCGAACCTGGTGTTTCGGTCTATGGCGTTGGTCACCAAAGCCGTTTCTGGGTGGGATATCAACCGTGCATTCCCACCAATCCCACCGCACCAGCGTTGCATCGCATCAGGTCAGACGTATTGGTTGCAGGCCAGTGCCGATGCCAAGTACAGGTTCACCGTGAACACCAAGGTACGTGCATTTTTTCCACGCAGTCCTGAAGCAGTGACCTTGGTTACTCGGTGGCGTAATTCAGATGCTAGGTTCGCGTAGCCCATCCTATTGAAAAAAATGTCCAAAGCTCGGTCGTCCTGGACTGGGAGGGCCAAGCCAGGCAGCGCCACCATCACCACTAACAACTGTACGCCATTGGTTTGCCAAAGTATGAAAAGCACTTACTGGAAAAGTAGGGTGCTACGGCATTGACACGGATGCCCTTTTTGCTCAGCTGGAGACAGTTGGTCGTAAAGTGTTGGACCTAGGCAAACGTAATTCGATCTCAGCTCATAGACCATCAACCTGAATGCACTGTCATAAGCGTGAGTGTGGAGGTGTACAAGTCACAGACCCTGCGCTGCTCCTACAAAGTGCCACCAGTGCTCCAGCCAAGGATGAACCTATGGGCGTTGCTTACCGCTGCCTTGGTGGCCGCATAGACTGGGTAATGAGGCAGAAGCACAAAGGCTGAAGCAGAAGACACGTTGACGACGATCCCGGGGCGTTTACGTGCAATCCAGTGGTGCACAGCATACTGCGTGCCATAAACGACTGCTCGGAAGTTGATATCGATCACCAAGTTCCAGTCCTCTGTGGTCGCGGCCGAGGAACGGGCGTCAAAAAACCCGCTCTTCCCCGGAATACCAGCGTTGTTCACCATAACGTCGGCTTGGCCATACGCTGCGACTGCCCGGTCAAACAGCTCACGAATGTCGCTCAGTTGAGTCACGTCGCAATGCTGAAACACGGCATGGTGAGAATGCTCCTGGTTGATGGCAAGCGCAAGTGCCTCACCGGCCCTGTCGTTGATATCGCCAAGGACTACTCGACAGCCCTTGGCCGCGAGCCGCTGGGTCAGCAGTTTGCCAAACCCAGAAGCGGCGCCCGTAATGACTGCCACTTTGCCCTGAACGTCGTACATGGTACTTGCTGTGGT